>CAXARF010000177.1:0-147420 GCA_963971325.1 Aphodius granarius | reverse complement strand
CAGTGTTGTTTTATACAATAAACCTCTACTTAGACACTGAATACTTCGTTTTTCTATCGCAACAACAATAGGTTATGGGCCCAGTCGCGTGTGCGTGAGTAAATACGTCGGTCGCGTGGGAAAAGCGGAGAAAAAGCGTGAGGTTAGGTGGTGTCGCGTAGAGGTCGATCAGTGGACAAAATGGAGGCGATTCAGGTGAAAAAATTAACTGACGACAACTGGTCAGTCTGGCGCTTCCATACGACGGTGGCTCTAAAGGCTAAGGGTCTGTACAAAATTGTGACTGGAGACGAAGCATTGCCGGCTGCAGCACCGGAGGAGTGGTACAAGAAGGACGCCAAGGCACAAGAAGTGATCATAACGAGAATCGAAGACGGTCCAATGACACATCTAATGCAGTGCGATACAGCAAAGAAAATGTGGGACAAACTTGAGAAGATCTACGACCACAAGTCTGAGATAGGTATTCATATGCTGAACGAGCAGTTTTATAACCTCAAATTTGATACTGATGTGCGCACGTTTGTAACCAGGGTAAATAATCTCACCGTCAAGTTAAAACAAAATAACCAAGATATACCTGAAAAGATGATAATAACTAAAGTCCTACTCAGTCTGCCAGATAAATATAAGCATTTTAGATCAGCTTGGGACAATGTGCCATCAGGTGATCAAACACTGGACACACTGTCGACCCGATTACTGGTGGAGGAAGAGCGGTTAGGAAAAGATAATGAGGAACCCCAGGTTGCATTGGTTGCGAAGAAGTTCAATGGAAAGTGCTTCAGATGTGGTGAGAGGGGCCATCTCAAACACCAGTGCACAAGGAAAGTTGAATGCACATACTGCAAAAGGAGGGGCCATACAAACCAGAACTGTTTCCTGAAAAAGCGTCAAGGTGAACAAAAGAGGTTAGAGGTTAGCGGCAGTAGCAAGAGAACAGAAGGCAGCGAGGTATCATTGATAGCCATCCCTCAAAGCATTGAGACATCGGTAAATTGTGATTGGATCATGGATAGCGGAGCTTCCCAGCACATGTGCAAAGATCGAGAAATGTTCAAAGAGTATAGCAATCTGGAGGAACCAAAGAAGGTGACCATAGGGGACGGTTCAACAATGCTGGCGGAGGGCATTGGAAATGTCCATGTGGAAGCGTTCAATGGTGAAAGATTCATCAGTGCTGTTCTAAGAGATGTGCTATACATACCAAGACTAAAGGTGAACTTATTCTCAAAGGGAAGCACACTGGACAAGGGGCTCAAGGAAACGTGTGATGCCAAACATGCAGTTTTTACAAATCAAGATGGTCAGGTGTGTGCAATGGCAAAAAGGGCTGGAAAACTTTTTAAGATGCTGTTCAAAACAAAAGAAGAAACCTTCAATGGTAGTGACAAGTGCTTTTTGATGACAGAAGAAAAGAATCTGATGTGGTGGCACAAGGCTTTGGCACACCAAAACTGTCGTCAAGTGAAGATGTTTCTGAGAAGGATGGAGATAACTACTGAAGAAAACGAAGTCTTCTGCGAAGCCTGTATCCAGGGGAAACATCACAGAGAGCCTTTCCCAGTCAGAACAACAAAAACAGAAAATGTGGGGGACCTGGTACATGCTGACCTTTGTGGACCAATAGAGGAGCCTTCACTGAATCATTCAAGGTATATATTCCTTCTCAAAGATGACTATTCTAACTATAAAACTGTCTTCTTTCTAAAAAATAAAACTGAGGTAACGGAAAAATTAGATGAATATTTGACCAAGTTTGCCATACAAACAGGCAGGTCTGTCAAGGTATTCAGAAGCACGGCATAGAGCACCAAACATCAGCTCCATATACACCACAACAAAACGGACGAGCAGAACGTGAGTTTCGCACCATCATGGAGGCTACCAGGGCATTGCTGGCAGATAGTAAATTGCAGAAAAAGTTCTGGGCTGAGGCAGCAAATACAGCGATATACTTGATTAATAGAACCGGACCAAGCCACCTGGTGGGTAAGACTCCACTTGAAATTATGTTCAATAAAGTTTTTGACTTAAGCATGATAAAAGGAGCCTTTGGATCAAAAGTTTGGGCATACATTCCAGATCAAAAAAGGCTGAAGTTGGACATGAAAAGCAAGAGTGGCGTTTTTGTTGGGTATGGTCAAAGTACAGGGGGATGTAGAGTGTATTTTCCAGACGAAGGCCAAGTCAGAGTGGTCCGAGAGGTAATCTTCGCACCAAAAGGGGAAAAGAACAAAGAAAATAAGAAAAATAATGATAAAGCTGTCACATTAGAATGGAATGGTGATGAAAATGCTCAAGAAGAAGGTGAAGAAGTCGATCGAAGGGAATTGCCAGAAGAGGTGAATCCCACTCAACGACGAACAGCAACACGAGTCAGAAAACCACCTGAATATTTGAATGACTATGTCAGTTATCTTTGCATTGATGAGGAGGAACCCACAACTTATGAGGAGGCAATAAAAAGTGATTATGCACAAGAATGGAAAACCGCCATGGACGAAGAGATGACAGCATTAATCAAAAATCACACATGGGACATCGTGCAGAAGCCGGAAGGGTGCGAAGTGATAGATAGCAAATGGTTATTTAAAATAAAGCGCGGAAGTGATGGTGAGGTGGATAAATTTAAGTGCCGGTTGGTGGCCAGAGGCTTTATGCCAAAAGAAGTCTACGATAAAGAAGTATATGCGCCAGTTGTAGCTTTAAGTACCGTTAGAATATTATTGTCGATAAGTTGTATCAGAAATTGGCCATTATTTCAAATGGACGTATGTAATGCCTTTTTGCATGGCGAAATTAAAGAAGATGTGTATATGAAACTGCCACAAAGCAGTATGCTAGATCCGGATAAAGTTTGCAAATTAAATAGGGCAATCTATGGCTTGAAACAGGCACCATTGTACTGGTATAAAAGATTTGATATGTTCATGAATAATCTTAACTTTGAAAAGAGCAAATTGGATAATTGTGTTTACTTTAAGATATGTCAGGAATCCACTTTGTATGTAGCTTTATATGTGGACGACATACTAATCACCGGCTCTTCTGTAAATGAAATTAACAGACTAAAAGATAAATTGACTGCTACATTTAAAATGAAGGATATGGGAATATTGAAATTTTATTTAGGAATTAAAATTGAGCAAAACTTAAAAAGTGGTACAGTCAGTTTATCTCAAAGGTCTTATTTAGAATCTGTACTGAAACGATTTAAAATGCAAGACTGTAAACCAGTAGGAACACCGATGGATTGTAATTTTGATTATCAAAGTTTAGTAAGAGATAAATCTGAGTCATCAGAACTTGAAACAAAATGCAGAAAAATAATTGGATGTATTATGTATGCGATGTTAGGGACCAGGCCAGATTTGTCTGTGAGTATTAGCATTCTAGCACGTTTTCAATCATGTGCAAGTCATGACCTTTATATCGCCTTAAAACGAGTTCTGCGCTATATTAAAGGCACACTAAACTTGAAACTGTCTTACAGAAAAACTGATTGTGAAAATGTAATTAAGGGATATGCAGACGCTGATTGGGGCGGTGACAAAACTGATCGAAAATCCACGAGTGGGCACTGTTTGTTTGTTAATAATAACTTGGTAATTTGGGTATCTCGAAAGCAGACAACGGTCAGTTTGTCATCTACCGAATCGGAGTATGTGGCACTTTGCCACTGCTTAAGCCATACTTGCTGGCTGCGAAATTTATTATTGGAATTAGATTGTATGAAGGAAGAAAATAAGGTGGTGATATTTGATGACAATCAGTCAGCAATAAAAATTAGTAATACTCAAAATATTGGAAGAATAAAACACCTCGATATTAAATATCATTTTATTAAGGATAAAATTGAAGAGGGCTGGTTGTTAGTCAAATACATACCTACTAATCTGCAATTAGCAGACATTTTGACTAAGCCGTTAAATTTAAAAACTCTTCATAGTATTAAGTCTGAACTATTGTCAGATTGAGGGAGGGTGTTGGAATCCGCAATCTGACCCTAAGTTGGTATTACGTCTAGGGACTTTTAGGTTTAGTAAGTTACAAAATGTGAGAAATAGTCGAAGTGATATCTGAGAACGAGTAACACGTTGTTTGTACTATCAGTGTTGTTTTATACAATAAACCTCTACTTAGACACTGAATACTTCGTTTTTCTATCGCAACAACAATAAGAATATATAGACAAACTATACCTAACGTTTTTTAGGTTATCTAGCAGATGTCACCACTAATTTCGACTTTTTCCTTCCAAATGAGTTTCGGAATCGATTCTTTACACAAGTTTCCTTCGTAAAGGCTTGGACATCGGGCTCGAACGACGCTTAAAACAGCGGCACTTGTCGCCTCGAAAGATTTAAAATTTTTAACATCGGTTGGCCAGAAAAACGAATAATCCTTGTAAATGTTTAGCCAGGCGCTTCCAGCGTGACCTCCAACGCCCCATTTCAATTCCACCTTACACAATAACTAAGCGCAAATGCACGAGACGCATTTCTAACCTCACTCTATGACAGCTATCGCGCGTCAATCGTATCTCGCAGACGTAGATTCCAATCTCTTGTCACAGGGACTCGCAAAGGGCATTTCGTAGTTGTTCACGGGCACAATCACGTATCGTCGGCCGTATTTCGAGCCGGTAGAACATAAATTCGAAAACTTTTAGCCGCTCGATGACATTGACTTGACAACTCTACGCGCGTTTTGACATTCTGGTGTCTAGTTATATCACCAGATTTTGTCACCCCAAACAGGCCACGCCCACTTTTTGCCGCAAAAACATAGCTCGACAAAATGCAAAATTGCCGGCCGAAAATGCGTTTTCACCGCGATTTTTCGCTCAACGCTCCGTCCGAAGGGTATTTGGAAGGATTTTGTCGAAAGACATGGAGGGAACGGTCGATTGTAAGGCCGGTAGGAACCGTTGAAAAGTCGAAATTTTTGACGTTTAGTCATTTGAAATGTCTAGTGATATTTCTGGTAACTTTGAAAATCTAGGGAGCTATTCGCGCAACCACGTTCACGTGCATACTTCTACGTTCAGCAAGTCGGAAAAAAAATCGTTATTAAACGTTTTTAATGAAAAAAATACATCGCAAACGCCGTAAAACGATACGGCGAAGCGATCGCGACCGTCAAAAGTAAAATCGAAAGCGCCGTTTTGCCGCCAGATCGATCGCAAGTTTTCGCATTCTGCGACGTAGCCGCTCGATTTGACGCAACAGGTGTCACTTTTGACGTTTTTTCGTTGGCCTCGTTCACTCGAAGCGTTGAGAAAACACGCCCTTTTCCAAAATAGACGCATTTAATTTACAAAATATAGCCTAAGCACTGTAGAATCGTATCCTCTTTCGATTTTTCGCCCAAAAATCCATATCTGAAAGCCCAATTTTGCTCCTACTCGATCGCAGTGGACCCCGAAAAGTCACGCTTTCCGCTGAACGCGACCATCACCCGTTCCCATTTAAACAATGAGTGCGAACGTGACGCAACATACGATTTCTTGTTGTCGGACAGAGTCAAGTTCCACGATTAGTATAATGACTAGTGTGGGTAGACCGCCTATTGGGTAGACCACCGAGCCCCTCCGCCGCCCAGCCCCTCCACCGCCCAGCCCCTCCATCGCCCAGCCCCACCACCGCCCAGCCCCTCCATCGCCCAGCCCCTCAACCGCCCAGCCCCCCACCGCATAAGCCCAAAACCGCATAAGCCCAAAACCGCGTAAAACATACAAAACATAGATTACGTAAGTGTATGTAAAATTATAAAATATTCTGGAAAGATAAAAAAAATGTAAAATGTTTGGAAATAACACCCTGTATACGATATAAACATCCTGTTTGTGTTAAAAAAACATTCCTGTATACGACAAAGAAAATATTCTGGGAAAGAACAACCTGTATAATAAAAATATTTTGCAGGTAATAAAAAAGCACCCTATATACGGTCTATTCCGAACACCCTGTATATGAGTAAAGAGACTGTAGACCCTGTAAAATTATAAAACATTCAGGAAAGAGCAACAAAATAAATAAAATGGAAAAAACAACCTGTATAAGATAATTTGTTGGTGATAAAAAACACCTTGTATACGGTCTATTGCGAACACCTTGTATATGAGAAAAGAGACAGCTTGTAAAACATTCTCGAAAGAGCAAAAAAATAAATGAAATCTTCGGAAAAAACACCCTGTATACGATACCAGGTGGGCCCCATCCGGAGTTAATCAAGTTATACATATTTGGAAGTTTGGGCCCCATTTTGGGTGATCACCTAGTGGCATCTCACGCGATCTAAGTGTTTTACGTAAGACAGGCAAGCGTTTAAAAGTTGCGCTGAGAGTCGAATTTTAACGTAACTTTGGCACCCAATGACGGCCCCACTGTGGGGCCCATACGATTTTTTGGATGCGAGCTCGTTCCCCGGAGCCAGAGTATCGTCTGCTGACAATTTGCGCGTCCTGTGCGCATTTTTAAACGCCTCATGTGCGTTTAAAAGTCACGTTGCAAGCCTTCACTCTGCGGCTCGGGGCTCCGCATGTACGCGCTTTGGGGCCCCCTTTTCGACGGAATTTGGTCGAGCAAGGCATAGTCTATCGAACGGTGATATTTTTAGGTCTCCGCAGTTGACTTTGGGCTCGCAAGGAATTTTTGATAATAGCAATTTTTTAAGAAATCGCAGAAATCGCTGTTTTTGTCGGAGTACTCACTTTGATTGAGGTCTCTGGAAATATTCACTTTGGGGCCGCGTTTTCGCTAAATATCTACTCGCGAAGGTCGAAACTGACTCCCCGTCGTGTCATGCGCCATCGTCGGACGTTTTTGGGCCACTCACGACCGTTTTAAAATCGCATTTGCGCGCGAAATATCGTCGCGCAGGGCTGCAATCCGCGGGTTGGGGCTCCGCAAATCTGCGTTTTGGTGCGCGGTTTTCGGTCGAATGAGACAGAAGAAAGTTCAACCTATCGATAGGTGGTATAATTTGCCGTCTGCGACCAATTTTCGTCTCGCAAGGGACGATCAAAAGAAGCAATTTTTTGACAGATCTCGAAAAAAAATCAGTTATCGCGGAGCACGACTGGACCTGTTGGTTGGAGTCTCGGAAAACAGGCTTTTTGGGGCCCCGTTTTCGGTCGAAAGAGATAGAGGAAGGTCTCAACTTACGACCCGTCGTATAATTCAGCCTCCGGAAGCTGTTTTCGGCCCAGCAGGAACGCGCAAAATGCACCCATTTTTGACAGATGGAAATTACGTAGATCGATCGGCCCGGTGCATGCCTTCGTTAAATCACTTTTTTCACACCTTTGCCTTTGCCGCGAATATAAATTAACCAGAAATTCATCGGATGTGCCTATGGCTTCAATGTGTCTGTGGCTTCTATGTGTCTGTAGCTTCTGTGTGTCTGTGGCTTCTATGTGTCTGTGGCTTCTATGTGTCTGTAGCTTCTGTGTGTCTGTGGCTTCTATGTGTCTGTGGCTTCTAAGTGTCTGTGGCTTCTATGTGCCTGTGGCTTCTGTGCGTCTGTGGCTTCAATGTGTCTTTTGCTTCAATGTGTCTGTGGCTTCTATGTGTCTGTGGCTTCTATAAGTCTGTGGCTTCAATGTGTCTGTGGCTTCAATGTGTCTGTGGCATTGGTGTGTATGTGGCTTCTATATACCTGTGGCTTCAATGTGTCTGTGGCTTCAATGTGTCTGTGGCTTCTAGGTGCATGTGTGTCTGTGGCTTCTATGTGTCTGTGGCTTCTATAAGTCTGTGGCTTCAATGTGTCTGTGGCTTCAATGTGTCTGTGGCTTCAATGTGTCTGCGGCTTCAATGTGTCTGTGGCATTGGTGTGTATGTGGCTTCTATGTACCTGTGGCTTCAATGTGCCTGTGGCTTCTGTGTGTCTGTGGCTTCAATGTGTCTGTGGCTTCAATGTGTCTTTTGCTTCAATGTGTCTGTGGCTTCAATGTGTCTGTGGCTTCAATGTGTCTGTGGCTTCAATGTGTCTGTGGCTTCAATGTGTCTGTGGCTTCAATGTGTCTGTGGCATTGGTGTGTATGTGGCTTCTATGTACCTGCGGCTTCAATGTGTCTGTGGCATTGGTGTGTTTGTGGCTTCTATGTACCTGTGGCTTCAATGTGCCTGTGGCTTCTGTGTGTCTGTGGCTTCAATGTGTCTTTTGCTTCAATGTGTCAGTGGCTTCAATGTGTCTGTGGCTTCAACGTGTCTGTGGCTTCAATGTGTCTGTGGCTTCTAGGTACATGTGTGTCTGTGGCTTCTGTGTGCTTCTACATTTTTCCCAGAGGTTAACCTAACACCTAGTGGCGGCCCACGCGACGTACGTGTTTTACGTATTAAAAAAATAAAAAAAAAAAATCTGAAAAAAAAAAACACCCGGTATATGGCAAAAATATTTTGTAAATGATAAAAAATCACCCGGTATACGGGCTAGTGAAATCACCAGATTTTCACCCTAAACAGGCCACGCCCACGTTATCGTTACAAAACATGCCTTGACAAATTGCAAAATTTCTGCGCGAAAATGGCTTCTCGCCGCGATTTTTCGCTCAATACTCGGTGGGAATGATATTTAGAAGGATTTTGTCGTAAGACATGGACGGAACGGTCGATTGTAAGGTCGGCAGGAACCGTTGAAAAGTCGAAATTTTTGACGTTTAGTCATTTCAAATGTCTAGTGATATTTCTGGTAACTTTGAAAATCTAGGGAGCTATTCGCGCGACCACGTTCACGTGCATACTTCTACGTTCAGCAAGTAGAAAAAAAAATCGTTATTAAACGTTTTTAATGAATAAAATATATCGCGAACGCCGCAAAACGATACCGCCAAGCGATCGCGACCGTCAAAAGTAAAATCGAAAACGCCGTTTTCGCGCCAGATCGATCGCAAGTTTTCGCACTTTGCGACGTAGCCGCTCGATTTGACGCAACAGGTGTCACTTTTGACGTTTTTTCGTTGGCCTCGTTCACTCGAAGCGTTGAGAAAACACGCCCTTTTCCAAAATAGACGCATTTAATTTACAAAATATAGCCTAAGCACTGTAGAATCGTATCCTCTTTCGATTTTTCGCCCGAAAATCCATATGTGAAAGCCCAATTTTGCTCCTACTCGATCGCAGTGGACCCCGAAAAGTCACGCTTTCCGCTGAACGCGACCATCACCCGATCCCATTTAAACAATGAGTGCGAACGTGACGCAACATACGATTTCTTGTTGTTGGACAGAGTCAAGTTCCACGATTAGTATAATGACTAGTGTGGGTAGACAGCATAATGTGCAGACCGCATAGTGTGTAGACCGCATAGTGTGTAGACCGCATAGGCCCACGCACCGCCTAAGCCGACAGATCGCCTAGGCACATGCACGGCCTAGCGAGTAGACCACCCAGACCGACAGACCGCCTAGTCAAGTGGGTAGATCGCCTGTGTCCACTGTCTTGTTTCAACTTTATTCAATTCTCATCTTCTTATGCGGCTGGTTTCTTCTTGAAATCTGACCTAAGGTCAGAAGAATGCTTCTTCTATGATAAGGAAGAATTTTGTCTGATGATTTTTTTGTGCCATCTTTTCGTCGGCACAACCTTCACATCTTCATTCTGCATAAATCTCTTCAGGGGCCTAAAAAAATTTGAAATAAAAACAAATAATTTCATAAAAAGGTGACAAAACAAATTATTTAATGAGAGCAAGAACATATGAACAATTTTCAATATTTTATCGAGTTGGCATAATCATTTCAACTGAACAATTTACAATGTTACTTTTCTTCTCTACCTCATAAAGAAATACATTCCTGTTGCTTATTCAAAATAAATATTCTTTATATTAAGGTCTGGTTTATTCACATTTAAGTAATAGATTATTGACCATGGTATACAGAACTCGTCACTTGATTCGTTCATTCTCGTTCTACACACTGCCATTAACATATTTCTATGTTAATGGCAAATATGGGGCAACAAAATCAACTTATCTGACACATAGCTATACAGGACTTTATGCGCAGGTGAATAAACCAGCGCTGAGGAAAACTTTGTAACGGTAAAATATAATACGCAAACACAACACAACAGATAAGGGAATTCAAAAGACCAGAAAAAGTATGCAGACTTTAACAAAATGTACCGTTACAGTCTTGAAGAAGAAATAAATTGTCTAATCATCAAATACTACTTAGGGCTGATTTATTCACCTACACATAAAATAGAGTATAACTATGTGTCAGAGAGGTCAAAATTTGTTGCTGTGTTACAACTCATTCAAATAACAGATTACTAATCATTAGGCGAACCAAAAATATGCATTTATATGATTAGATATCAATTTATTTCAGAAACTGGACTGCAAATGATGAGATTGATCTGAGACAGGTTGATTAATAATCCATTTTTCTGTCATAAGTGAAAAGGAAATACGTAAGTGTATATTTTTGGTTGCTCTACTAATCATAGTGTACAGTCTGTACAGAACCCGTCGCTTCATTCTTTTGTTCACATTCTACACACTGCCACTAACATATTTCTGCGTTAATGGCAAAAATGGAGCAATAAAATCAACTTATGCGATACATAGCTATATATGACCTTATGCGTAGGCGAATAAACCAGACTTTATTCTTTAAAATATTATAATCATTACGTTATCGCTGTTTGTTTGGTTTAGAACGATAAAAATTCATAATCATCAATAGTTACCTAATTTATTTATAGTCCACTACTCGGCAGAATTTATAGATTCTCCAGAGAACGCATTATACTTCCTTTAAAGCGGTGATTGTTTGACAGGCAAACCGCCTCCACATCCGATGAAGCTCTTGCCGCCATAATGGAGGCTCAAACGCATTCAAATCAACGTTTGCCAACGTAGTAGCGCTAGTAAAAATGTCCCTCCGCAAGATGATAGAACAACGTGACATCTTTCCGTCAATAAAATGCGACAATGCTCTAGCAAGAGCTTGTCCCACGATTTCATCTGCACCTGTAGTCGATAGTTGTAGGCGGATCGTCTCTCATTTTGTTCAACGCAGTCATCCGTCCTGCTTGGGTAAGCCAACGTTCAGGTGCAGCAACTGGAAACATGACGAAGGGGATACCTGCGTCAATGCTCTAGCAAGATCTTTTCCCTCGAAGGAATTGATTAAAACGACTTTGTCTCTACTTGTAGTCGACAGTGAAAGGCTCATTTCGTCCCATTCGGCGATCCATAATCCTTCCATCGGGCATCATTCATTTGTAGACTTGAAAAACCTAAAACCACTCAGCGAGAAAGTTTACGGTATAATAAAACACATTTCCGGTTCGATTTGAGTTTCTATCGTCTTTTCCTTTCCAAAGTAAACGTTTTCTTTCCTGAAAATCATCTATAAGTAAAAGAGAATGGATGTTATAACACATTCAAAACCTGCACAGCGGTGACTAAATCGTACAACAATAGTTAAAATGGCCATTCGCAAAACAAAAACCTAATGAGATGTCAAATCGTGAATAAAATGTGTCAACGCTCTAGCAGAATCTTTCGCCTCAAAGCAATACAGTACAGAACTCATCACTTGATTCTTTAGTTAATGTTCTACACACAGTCATTAACATGGAGCAATAAAATAAACTTATGTGACATAGCTATATGACTTTACGTGTAAGTGAATAAAACAGCCCTCAATCTTATAATAATCATTATGTTGTCGCTGTATGTTTGGCTTAGAACGATAAGAATTCATAATCATCAATAGTTACCTAATTTAGAGAGAAGAACGCATAATATTTCCTTTAAAGCAATTATTGTGTTTGCCAGCGTAGTAGCGCTAGCAAAAATGCCCCTCCGCAAGACGATAGATCAACGTGACATTTTTCCGTGAATAAAATGTGACAATGCTGTAGCAGCATCTTTTCCCTCAAAGCAATTGCCACATGTGGGTTCGTAATCGATAATCGGTCGCACGTTCTCCCTCGGTGGGCGATCTGTTCAGTCAACGTCGAATGTTTCCGCACCTGTCTTTCGACGCAACAAATCGACAAAACTTCCGAAAAAAAAATACCTTCAGATGGCAACAGTGATCACCGAAATCTAAAAACAGCACAAAATTATACAACGGCAGTCTCATAAAGATATACCGTACAATTTTCTCATACAACGTTCTCGTCGTGTCAAAAGCGAGAACATAACCGTCCACTTTGTAGGAATACACCTGAATCTGTGGCAAATGTGGAGCGTCGCTAGCTTTTTAATCGAAATGGGACGTCTCCTTCTTCAATTTTCTGCAAAGAATCAAACTGCCAATACAAACACCTAGAAAAAGCAAAAAATTACTTGCCTATGCCGATTAAGTAAACACTACATACTTCTCTTTCTCATGTTAGGCTATCTTTGTCATTTTTCTACCTCTTTCTTCAATTTTGTATAAGAATTCAACTATATACATATAACCAAACTATATGTAAAGTATTTTAGGTTATCCAAGTAATGTGGCAACTTCTGCCACGAACGACCGTACATGACGCCACTAATTTCGACTTTTTCGCTCCAAATGCGTTTCAGAGTCGGTTTTTTGCACAAGTTTCTTTCGCAAAGGCTTGGGCATCGGGATCGAACGACGTTCAAAGGGGCGGCACTTGTCGCCTCGAAAGATATAAAATTTTCACATCAATTTCGCAGAAAAACGAATAATCCTTGGAAATGTTTAGCCACGCGCTTCCACCGTCACCTCCGACGCCCCATTTCAATTCCACTTTACACAATAATCAAGCGCAAATGCAAGAGACGCATTTCTAACCTCACTTTCTGACAGCTATCGCACCTCAACCGTATCTCGCAGCCGTAGATTCCAATCTCTTGTCACAGGGACTCGGAAGGGGCATTCCGTAGTCGTTCACGCGCACAATCACGTATCGTCGGCCCTATTTCGAGCCGGTAGGACACAAATTTGAAAACGTTTAGCCGCTCGATGATATCGACTTGACAACTCAACGCGCGTTTTGACATTCCGGTGTCTAGTTATATCACCAGATTTTGTCACCCTAAACAGGCCACGCCCACTTTTTCGCCGCAAAAACATAGCTCGACAAATTGCAAATTTGCCGGTCGAAAATGCGTTTTCACCGCGATTTTTCGCTCAACACTCCGTCCGAAGGGTATTTGGAGGGATTTTGTCGTAAGACATGATGCGAAACGTCGATTATAAGGTCAGCGGGAAGCGGCGAAAAGTGCACTTTTTTGACGTTTATCAATCGGCTTGACGGAACCGCTAGACGTCACGTGACATTTTCTCGATGGTCGCGTTCACTCGCGACGTCGAAAAAACACGCCCTTTTCCAAAATAAACGCATTTAATTTACAAAATATAGCCTAAGCACTGTAGAATCGTACCCCCTTTCGATTTGCCGCCCCAAAATCCATATCTAAAAGCCCAATTCGCCTCCTACTCGATCGCAATGGACCCCCAAAAGTCACGCTCCGCGGTGAACGCGGCAACCAAGATGGCTTCCACGTTTAGTATATATAGACTAGTGTGGGTAGACCGCCGATTGGGTAGACCGCCGATTGGGTAGACCGCCTATTGGGTAGACCACCGAGCCCCTATACCGCCCAGCCCCTCCACCGCCCAGCCCCTCCATCGCCCAGCCCCTCCATTGCCCAGCCCCTCCATCGCCCAGCCCCACCACCGCCCAGCCCCTCCATCGCCCATTCCCTAAACCGCCCAGCCCCCCACCACATAAGCCCAAAACCGCGTAAAACATACAAAACATAGATTACGTAAGTGTATGTAAAATTATAAAATATTCTGGAAAGATAAAAAAAATGTAAAATGTTTGGAAATAACACCCTGTATACGATATAAACATCCTGTTTGTGTTAAAAAATCATTCCTGTATACGACAAAGAAAATATTCTGGGAAAGAACATACTGTATAATAAAAATATTTTGCAGGTAATAAAAAAGCACCCTGTATACGGTCTATTCCGAACACCCTGTATATGAGTAAAGAGACTGTAGACCCTGTAAAATGATAAAACATTCAGGAAAGAGCAAAAAAATAAATAAAATGGAAAAAACAACCTGTATAAGATAATTTGTTGGTGATAAAAAACACCTTGTATACGGTCTATTGCGAACACCTTGTATATGAGAAAAGAGACAGTTTGTAAAACATTCTCGAAAGAGCAAAAAAATAAATGAAATCTTCGGAAAAAACACCCTGTATACGATACCAGGTGGGCCCCATTGTGGGGCCCATCCGGAGTTAATCAAGTTATACATATTTGGAAGTTTGGGCCCCATTTTGGGGCCCAAACCTAATTTTCGCATTTGAGGACGCTCCCCACAGGCTAACTGATCACCTAGTGGCATCTCACGCGATCTAAGTGTTTTACGTAAGACAGACACGCGTTTAAAAGTTGCGCTGAGAGTCGCATTTTAACGTAATTTTGGCACCCAATGACGGCCCCACTGTGGGGCCCATACGATTTTTTCGGATGCGAGCTCGTTCCCCGGAGCCAGGGTATCGTCTGCTGACAATTTGCGCGTCCTGTGCGCATTTTTAAACGCCTCATGTGCGTTTAAAAGTCACGTTGCAAGCCTTCACTCTGCGGCTCGGGGCTACGCATGTACGCGCTTTGGGGCCCCCTTTTCGACGGAATTTGGTCGAGCAAGGCATAGACTATCGAACGGTGATATTTTTAGGTCTCCGCAGTTGACTTTGGACTCGCAAGGAATTTTTGATAATAGCAATTTTTTAAGAAATCGCAGAAATCACTGTTTTTGTCGGGGTACTCACTTTGATTGGGGTCTCTGGAAATATTCACTTTGGGGCCGCGTTTTTGTTAAATATCTACTCGCGAAGGTCGAAACTGACTCCCCGTCGTGTCATGCGCCATCGTCGGACGTTTTTGGGCCACTCACGACCGTTTTAAAATCGCGTTCGCGCGCGAAATATCGTCGCGCAGGGCTGCAATCCGCGGGTTGGGGCTCCGCAAATGTGCGTTTTGGTGCGCGGTTTTCGGTCGAATGAGACAGAAGAAAGTTCAACCTATCGATAGGTGGTATAATTTGCCGTCTGCGACCAATTTTCGTCTCGCAAGGGACGATCAAAAGAAGCAATTTTTTGACAGATCTCGAAAAAAAATCAGTTATCGCGGAGCACGACTGGACCTGTCGGAAAACAGGCTTTTTGGGGCCCCGATTTCGGTCGAAAGAGATAGAGGAAGGTCTCAACTTACGACCCGTCGTATAATTCAGCCTCCGGAAGCTGTTTTCGGCCCAGCAGGAACGCGCAAAATGCACCCATTTTTGACAGATGGAAATTACGTAGATCGATCGGTCCGGTGCATGCCTTCGTTAAATCACTTTTTTCACACCTTTGCCTTTGCCGCGAATAAAAATTAAACAGAAATTCATCGGATGTGCCTATGGCTTCAATGTGTCTGTGGCTTCTGTGTGTCTGTAGCTTCTGTGTGTCTGTGGCTTCTATAAGTCTGTGGCTTCTATAAGTCTGTGGCTTCAATGTGTCTGTGGCTTCAATGTGTCTGCGGCTTCAATGTGTCTGTGGCATTGGTGTGTATGTGGCTTCTATGTACCTGTGGCTTCAATGTGCCTGTGGCTTCTGTGTGTCTGTGGCTTCAATGTGTCTTTTGCTTCAATGTGTCTGTGGCTTCAATGTGTCTGTGGCTTCAATGTGTCTGTGGCTTCAATGTGTCTGTGGCTTCAATGTGTCTGTGGCTTCAATGTGTCTGTGGCTTCAATGTGTCTGTGGCTTCAATGTGTCTGTGGCATTGGTGTGTATGTGGCTTCTATGTACCTGCGGCTTCAATGTGTCTGTGGCATTGGTGTGTATGTGGCTTCTATGTACCTGTGGCTTCAATGTGCCTGTGGCTTCTGTGTGTCTGTGGCTTCAATGTGTCTTTTGCTTCAATGTGTCAGTGGCTTCAATGTGTCTGTGGCTTCAACGTGTCTGTGGCTTCAATGTGTCTGTGGCTTCTAGGTACATGTGCGTCTGTGGCTTCTGTGTGCTTCTACATTTTTCCCAGAGGTTAACCTTACACCTAGTGGCGGCCCACGCGACGTACGTGTTTTACGTATTAAAAAAATAAAAAAAAAAATCTGAAAAAAAAACACCCGGTATATGACAAAAATATTTTGTAAATGATAAAAAATCACCCGGTATACGGGCTAGTGAAATCACCAGATTTTCACCCTAAACAGGCCACGCCCACGTTATCGTTACAAAACATGCCTTGACAAATTGCAAAATTTCTGCGCGAAAATGGCTTCTCGCCGCGATTTTTCGCTCAATACTCGGTGGGAATGATATTTAGAAGGATTTTGTCGTAAGACATAGAGGGAACGGTCGATTGTAAGGTCGGCAGGAACCGTTGAAAAGTCGAAATTTTTGACGTTTAGTCATTTCAAATGTCTAGTGATATTTCTGGTAACTTTGAAAATCTAGGGAGCTATTCGCGCAACCACGTTCACGTGCATACTTCTACGTTCAGCAAGTAGAAAAAAAAATCGTTATTAAACGTTTTTAATGAATAAAATATATCGCGAACGCCGCAAAACGATACCGCCAAGCGATCGCGACCGTCAAAAGTAAAATCGAAAACGCCGTTTTCGCGCCAGATCGATCGCAAGTTTTCGCACTTTGCGACGTAGCCGCTCGATTTGACGCAACAGGTGTCACTTTTGACGTTTTTTCGTTGGCCTCGTTCACTCGAAGCGTTGAGAAAACACGCCCTTTTCCAAAATAGACGCATTTAATTTACAAAATATAGCCTAAGCACTGTAGAATCGTATCCTCTTTCGATTTTTCGCCCGAAAATCCATATCTGAAAGCCCAATTTTGCTCCTACTCGATCGCAGTGGACCCCGAAAAGTCACGCTTTCCGCTGAACGCGACCATCACCCGATCCCATTTAAACAATGAGTGCGAACGTGACGCAACATACGATTTCTTGTTGTCGGACAGAGTCAAGTTCCACGATTAGTATAATGACTAGTGTGGGTAGACCGCCGATTGGGTAGACCGCCTAGGCCCACGCACCGCCTAGTGGGTAGACCGCCTAGGCACAACCACCGCCTAGTAGGTAGACCGCCTAGTCGATAGACCGCCTAGTCGGTAGACCGCCTAGGCCCATAGAACGCCTAGGCGCACGCACCGCCTAGGCCCATAGAACGCCTAGGCGCACGCACCGCCTGGTGGGTAAATGTATGCACATTACCAGACGCGTTTCGATCAAAACTGACATTTAACAATTTCTTATTACTAAATTATTTAAGAAAAAATAATTATTTTTAAAAAAATTAATTCTTTTAAAAATAGTTATTATTATTCTAAGGCCGGTATTATAAAGTTTTGTTGTTGTTATATATCACATTAGCATGAAAAAAAACAATAAAACTGAAAAACTAAACATTAGAATATTTAATTATTATTTAAAAAACACAAATTTTTTCCAGCAATATTTGCAGGGCAACAATATAAAAATATCACTGTCTTTTGCATTATTATTATTATTACTTTGACAACCCTTCCGTCAACCCCCCGAAGCCTCCGACCCCCCACACCCGCCACCCAGTAAACTGGGAGGCGGGCCCAGAGAGCCAGGGAACCTCGGGACCCAACATTATTGTCTTTAAACACAATAAACACGAAAATAACTAAAGAAAAAAGCCAAAATAGAGGAACCACTCATCTATGATGCTAGTTTTTTCTACAAATTAAATTTGAAATATTAACGAAACGAGGACTTTTTATCGGACGGTAGCAATGGCGATGGCGACGGCGAAGACGTTGGCGACGGCGAAGACGTTTGCGTATGCACATTAAATTTGGAAAATATCGAAAGAAAAAAGCCGAAAAAAGAAACCACTCATCTATGATGCTAGTTTTTTCTAAAAGTTAAATTTGGAAATATTAACGAAAAATCAGCACTTTTTATCGGACGGTAGCAATGGCGTTGGCGACGGCGAAGGCGAAGGCGTTAGCGATGGCGAGCGATGGCGAAGGCGTTTGCGTAAGAATATTAAATTTGGAAAATATCGAAAGAAAAAAACCGAAAAAAGAAACCACTCATCTATGATGCTAGTTTTTTCTAAAAGTTAAATTTGGAAATATTAACGAAAAATGAGCACTTTTTATCGGACGGTAGCAATGGCGTTGGCGACGGCGAAGGCGAAGGCGTTAGCGATGGCGAGCGATGGCGAAGGCGTTTGCGTAAGAATATTAAATTTGGAAAATATCGAAAGAAAAAAACCGAAAAAAGAAACCACTCATCTATGATGCTAGTTTTTTCTAAAAGTTAAATTTGGAAATATTAACGAAAAATGAGCACTTCTTATCGGACGGTAGCAATGGCGTTGGCGACGGCGAAGGCGAAGGCGTTAGCGATGGCGAGCGACGGCGAAGGTGTTTGCGTATGAATATTAAATTTGGAATATATCGAAAGAAAAAAGCCGAAAAAAGAAACCACTCATCTATGATGCTAGTTTTTTCTAAAAGTTAAATTTGGAAATATTAACGAAAAATGAGCACTTTTTATCGGACGGTAGCAATGGCGTTGGCGACGGCGAAGGCGAAGGCGTTAGCGATGGCGAGCGACGGCGAAGGCGTTTGCGTATGAATATTAAATTTGGAAAATATCGAAAGAAAAAAGAAACCACTCATCTATGATGCTAGTTTTTTCTAAAAGCTAAATTTGGAAATATTAACGAAAAATGAGCACTTTTTATCGGACGGTAGCAATGGCGTTGGCGACGGCGAAGGCGAAGGCGTTAGCGATGGCGAGCGACGGCGAAGGCGTTTGCGTATGAATATTAAATTTGGAAAATATCGAAAGAAAAAAGCCGAAAAAAGAAACCACTCATCTATGATGCTAGTTTTTTCTATAGGTTAAATTTGGAAATATTAACGAAAAATAAGCACTTTTTATCGGACGGTAGCAATGGCGTTGGCGACGGCGAAGGCGAAGGCGTTAGCGATGGCGAGCGACGGCGAAGGTGTTTGCGTATGAATATTAAATTTGGAAAATATCGAAAGAAAAAAGCCGAAAAAAGAAACCACTCATCTATGATGCTAGTTTTTTCTATAGGTTAAATTTGGAAATATTAACGAAAAATAAGCACTTTTTATCGGACGGTAGCAATGGCGTTGGCGACGGCGAAGGCGAAGGCGTTAGCGATGGCGAGCGACGGCGAAGGCGTTTGCGTATGAATATTAAATTTGGAAAATATCGAAAGAAAAAAGCCGAAAAAAGAAACCACTCCTCTATGATGCTAGTTTTTTCTATAGGTTAAATTTGGAAATATTAACGAAAAATAAGCACTTTTTATCGGACGGTAGCAATGGCGTTGGCGACGGCGAAGGCGAAGGCGTTAGCGATGGCGAGCGACGGCGAAGGCGTTTGCGTATGAATATTAAATTTGGAATATATCGAAAGAAAAAAGCCGAAAAAGAAACCACTCATCTATGATGCTAGTTTTTTCTAAAAGTTAAATTTGGAAATATTAACGAAAAATGAACACTTTTTATAGGGCGGTAGCAATGGCGTTGGCGAAGGCGTTAGAGATGGCGAGCGACGGCGAAGGTGTTTGCGTATGAATATTAAATTTGGAATATATCGAAAGAAAAAAGCCGAAAAAGAAACCACTCATCTATGATGCTAGTTTTTTCTAAAAGTTAAATTTGGAAATATTAACGAAAAATGAGCACTTTTTATCGGACGGTAGCAATGGCGTTGGCGACGGCGAAGGCGAAGGCGTTAGCGATGGCGATGGCGAGCGACGGCGAAGGCGTTTGCGTATGAACATTAAATTTGGAAAATATCGAAAGAAAAAAGCCGAAAAAAGAAACCACTCATCTATGATGCTAGTTTTTTCTAAAAGTTAAATTTGGAAATATTAACGAAAAATGAGCACTTCTTATCGGACGGTAGCAATGGCGTTGGCGACGGCGAAGGCGAAGGCGTTAGCGATGGCGAGCGACGGCGAAGGTGTTTGCGTATGAATATTAAATTTGGAATACATCGAAAGAAAAAAGCCGAAAAAAGAAACCACTCATCTATGATGCTAGTTTTTTCTAAAAGTTAAATTTGGAAATATTAACGAAAAATGAGCACTTCTTATCGGACGGTAGCAATGGCGTTGGCGACGGCGAAGGCGAAGGCGTTAGCGATGGCGAGCGACGGCGAAGGTGTTTGCGTATGAATATTAAATTTGGAATACATCGAAAGAAAAAAGCCGAAAAAAGAAACCACTCATCTATGATGCTAGTTTTTTCTAAAAGTTAAATTTGGAAATATTAACGAAAAATGAGCACTTTTTATCGGACGGTAGCAATGGCGTTGGCGACGGCGAAGGCGAAGGCGTTAGCGATGGCGAGCGACGGCGAAGGTGTTTGCGTATGAATATTAAATTTGGAATATATCGAAAGAAAAAAGCCGAAAAAAGAAACCACTCATCTATGATGCTAGTTTTTTCTAAAAGTTAAATTTGGAAATATTAACGAAAAATGAGCACTTCTTATCGGACGGTAGCAATGGCGTTGGCGACGGCGAAGGCGAAGGCGTTAGCGATGGCGAGCGACGGCGAAGGTGTTTGCGTATGAATATTAAATTTGGAATACATCGAAAGAAAAAAGCCGAAAAAAGAAACCACTCATCTATGATGCTAGTTTTTTCTAAAAGTTAAATTTGGAAATATTAACGAAAAATGAGCACTTTTTATCGGACGGTAGCAATGGCGTTGGCGACGGCGAAGGCGAAGGCGTTAGCGATGGCGAGCGACGGCGAAGGTGTTTGCGTATGAATATTAAATTTGGAATATATCGAAAGAAAAAAGCCGAAAAAAGAAACCACTCATCTATGATGCTAGTTTTTTCTAAAAGTTAAATTTGGAAATATTAACGAAAAATGAGCACTTTTTATCGGACGGTAGCAATGGCGTTGGCGACGGCGAAGGCGAAGGCGTTAGCGATGGCGAGCGACGGCGAAGGTGTTTGCGTATGAATATTAAATTTGGAATATATCGAAAGAAAAAAGCCGAAAAAAGAAACCACTCATCTATGATGCTAGTTTTTTCTAAAAGTTAAATTTGGAAATATTAACGAAAAATGAGCACTTTTTATCGGACGGTAGCAATGGCGTTGGCGACGGCGAAGGCGAAGGCGTTAGCGATGGCGATGGCGAGCGACGGCGAAGGCATTTGCGTATGAACATTAAATTTGGAAAATATCGAAAGAAAAAAGCCGAAAAAAGAAACCACTCATCTATGATGCTAGTTTTTTCTAAAAGTTAAATTTGGAAATATTAACGAAAAATGAGCACTTTTTATCGGACGGTAGCAATGGCGTTGGCGACGGCGAAGGCGAAGGCGTTAGCGATGGCGATGGCGAGCGACGGCGAAGGCGTTTGCGTATGAACATTAAATTTGGAAAATATCAAAAGAAAAAAGCCGGAAAAAGAAACCACTCATCTATGATGCTAGTTTTTTCTAAAAGTTAAATTTGGAAATATTAACGAAAAATGAGCACTTCTTATCGGACGGTAGCAATGGCGTTGGCGACGGCGAAGGCGAAGGCGTTAGCGATGGCGAGCGACGGCGAAGGTGTTTGCGTATGAATATTAAATTTGGAATATATCGAAAGAAAAAAGCCGAAAAAAGAAACCACTCATCTATGATGCTAGTTTTTTCTAAAAGTTAAATTTGGAAATATTAACGAAAAATGAGCACTTTTTATCGGACGGTAGCAATGGCGTTGGCGACGGCGAAGGCGAAGGCGTTAGCGATGGCGATGGCGAGCGACGGCGAAGGCATTTGCGTATGAACATTAAATTTGGAAAATATCGAAAGAAAAAAGCCGAAAAAAGAAACCACTCATCTATGATGCTAGTTTTTTCTAAAAGTTAAATTTGGAAATATTAACGAAAAATGAGCACTTTTTATCGGACGGTAGCAATGGCGTTGGCGACGGCGAAGGCGAAGGCGTTAGCGATGGCGATGGCGAGCGACGGCGAAGGCGTTTGCGTATGAACATTAAATTTGGAAAATATCAAAAGAAAAAAGCCGGAAAAAGAAACCACTCATCTATGATGCTAGTTTTTTCTAAAAGTTAAATTTGGAAATATTAACGAAAAATGAGCACTTCTTATCGGACGGTAGCAATGGCGTTGGCGACGGCGAAGGCGAAGGCGTTAGCGATGGCGAGCGACGGCGAAGGCGTTTGCGTATGAATATTAAATTTGGAAAATATCGAAAGAAAAAAGCCGAAAAAAGAAACCACTCATCTATGATGCTAGTTTTTTCTAAAAGTTAAATTTGGAAATATTAACGAAAAATGAGCACTTTTTATCGGACGGTAGCAATGGCGTTGGCGACGGCGAAGGCGAAGGCGTTAGCGATGGCGATGGCGAGCGACGGCGAAGGCATTTGCGTATGAACATTAAATTTGGAAAATATCAAAAGAAAAAAGCCGGAAAAAGAAACCACTCATCTATGATGCTAGTTTTTTCTAAAAGTTAAATTTGGAAATATTAACGAAAAATGAACACTTTTTATAGGGCGGTAGCAATGGCGTTGGCGAAGGCGTTAGAGATGGCGAGCGACGGCGAAGGCATTTGCGTATGAACATTAAATTTGGAAAATATCGAAAGAAAAAAGCCGAAAAAAGAAACCACTCATCTATGATGCTAGTTTTTTCTAAAAGTTAAATTTGGAAATATTAACGAAAAATGAACACTTTTTATAGGGCGGTAGCAATGGCGTTGGCGAAGGCGTTAGAGATGGCGAGCGACGGCGAAGGCATTTGCGTATGAACATTAAATTTGGAAAATATCGAAAGAAAAAAGCCGAAAAAAGAAACCACTCATCTATGATGCTAGTTTTTTCTAAAAGTTAAATTTGGAAATATTAACGAAAAATGAGCACTTTTTATCGGACGGTAGCAATGGCGTTGGCGACGGCGGAGGCGAAGGCGTTAGCGATGGCGAGCGACGGCGAAGGCGTTTGCGTATGAATATTAAATTTGGAAAATATCGAAAGAAAAAAGCCGAAAAAAGAAACCACTCATCTATGATGCTAGTTTTTTCTAAAAGTTAAATTTGGAAATATTAACGAAAAATGAGCACTTTTTATCGGACGGTAGCAATGGCGTTGGCGACGGCGAAGGCGAAGGCGTTTGCGTATGAACATTAAATGTGGAAAAGATCGAAAGAAAAAAGCCGAAAAAAGAAACCACTCATCTATGATGCTAGTTTTTTCTAAAAGTTAAATTTGGAAATATTAACGAAAAATGAGCACTTCTTATCGGACGGTAGCAATGGCGTTGGCGACGGCGAAGGCGAAGGCGTTAGCGATGGCGATGGCGAGCGACGGCGAAGGCGTTTGCGTATGAACATTAAATTTGGAAAATATCGAAAGAAAAAAGCCGAAAAAAGAAACCACTCATCTATGATGCTAGTTTTTTCTAAAAGTTAAATTTGGAAATATTAACGAAAAATGAGCACTTCTTATCGGACGGTAGCAATGGCGTTGGCGACGGCGAAGGCGAAGGCGTTAGCGATGGCGAGCGACGGCGAAGGCGTTTGCGTATGAATATTAAATTTGGAAAATATCGAAAGAAAAAAGCTGAAAAAAGAAACCACTCATCTATGATGCTAGTTTTTTCTAAAAGTTAAATTTGGAAATATTAACGAAAAATGAGCACTTTTTATCGGACGGTAGCAATGGCGTTGGCGACGGCGAAGGCGAAGGCGTTTGCGTATGAACATTAAATGTGGAAAATATCGAAAGAAAAAAGCCGAAAAAAGAAACCACTCATCTATGATGCTAGTTTTTTCTAAAAGTTAAATTTGGAAATATTAACGAAAAATGAGCACTTTTTATCGGACGGTAGCAATGGCGTTGGCGACGGCGAAGGCGAAGGCGTTAGCGATGGCGAGCGATGGCGAAGGCGTTTGCGTATGAATATTAAATTTGGAAAATATCGAAAGAAAAAAGCCGAAAAAAGAAACCACTCATCTATGATGCTAGTTTTTTCTAAAAGTTAAATTTGGAAATATTAACGAAAAATGAGCACTTTTTATCGGACGGTAGCAATGGCGTTGGCGACGGCGAAGGCGAAGGCGTTAGCGATGGCGATGGCGAGCGACGGCGAAGGCGTTTGCGTATGAATATTAAATTTGGAAAATATCGAAAGAAAAAAGCCGAAAAAAGAAACCACTCATCTATGATGCTAGTTTTTTCTAAAAGTTAAATTTGGAAATATTAACGAAAAATGAGCACTTTTTATCGGACGGTAGCAATGGCGTTGGCGACGGCGAAGGCGAAGGCGTTAGCGATGGCGAGCGATGGCGAAGGCGTTTGCGTATGAATATTAAATTTGGAAAATATCGAAAGAAAAAAGCCGAAAAAAGAAACCACTCATCTATGATGCTAGTTTTTTCTAAAAGTTAAATTTGGAAATATTAACGAAAAATGAGCACTTTTTATCGGACGGTAGCAATGGCGTTGGCGACGGCGAAGGCGAAGGCGTTTGCGTATGAACATTAAATGTGGAAAATATCGAAAGAAAAAAGCCGAAAAAAGAAACCACTCATCTATGATGCTAGTTTTTTCTAAAAGTTAAATTTGGAAATATTAACGAAAAATGAGCACTTTTTATCGGACGGTAGCAATGGCGTTGGCGACGGCGAAGGCGAAGGCGTTTGCGTATGAACATTAAATGTGGAAAATATCGAAAGAAAAAAACCGAAAAAAGAAACCACTCATCTATGATGCTAGTTTTTTCTAAAAGTTAAATTTGGAAATATTAACGAAAAATGAGCACTTTTTATCGGACGGTAGCAATGGCGTTGGCGACGGCGAAGGCGAAGGCGTTTGCGTATGAACATTAAATTTGGAAAATATCGAAAGAAAAAAGCCGAAAAAAAAAACCACTCATCTATGATGCTAGTTTTTTCTAAAAGTTAAATTTGGAAATATTAACTAAAAATGAGCACTTTTTATCGGACGGTAGCAATGGCGTTGGCGAAGGCGAAGGCGTTAGCGATGGCGAGCGACGGCGAAGGCGTTTGCGTATGAATATTAAATTTGGAAAATATCGAAAGAAAAAAGCCGAAAAAAGAAACCACTCATCTATGATGCTAGTTTTTTCTAAAAGTTAAATTTGGAAATATTAACGAAAAATGAGCACTTTTTATCGGACGGTAGCAATGGCGTTGGCGACGGCGAAGGCGAAGGCGTTTGCGTATGAACATTAAATTTGGAAAATATCGAAAGAAAAAAGCCGAAAAAAAAAAACCACTCATCTATGATGCTAGTTTTTTCTAAAAGTTAAATTTGGAAATATTAACGAAAAATGAGCACTTTTTATCGGACGGTAGCAATGGCGTTGGCGAAGGCGAAGGCGTTAGCGATGGCGAGCGACGGCGAAGGCGTTTGCGTATGAATATTAAATTTGGAAAATATCGAAAGAAAAAAGCCGAAAAAAGAAACCACTCATCTATGATGCTAGTTTTTTCTAAAAGTTAAATTTGGAAATATTAACGAAAAATGAGCACTTTTTATCGGACGGTAGCAATGGCGTTGGCGACGGCGAAGGCGTGAGCGATGGCGAGCAACGGCGAAGGCGTTTGCGTATGAACATTAAATTTGGAAAATATCGAAAAAAAAGCCGAAAAAAGAAACCACTCATCTATGATGCTAGTTTTTTCTAAAAGTTAAATTTGGAAATATTAACGAAAAATGAGCACTTTTTATCGGACGGTAGCAATGGCGTTGGCGACGGCGAAGGCGAAGGCGTTTGCGTATGAACATTAAATTTGGAAAATATCGAAAGAAAAAAGCCGAAAAAAAAAACCACTCATCTATGATGCTAGTTTTTTCTAAAAGTTAAATTTGGAAATATTAACGAAAAATGAGCACTTTTTATCGGACGGTAGCAATGGCGTTGGCGAAGGCGAAGGCGTTAGCGATGGCGAGCGACGGCGAAGGCGTTTGCGTATGAATATTAAATTTGGAAAATATCGAAAGAAAAAAGCCGAAAAAAGAAACCACTCATCTATGATGCTAGTTTTTTCTAAAAGTTAAATTTGGAAATATTAACGAAAAATGAGCACTTTTTATCGGACGGTAGCAATGGCGTTGGCGACGGCGAAGGCGAAGGCGTTTGCGTATGAACATTAAATTTGGAAAATATCGAAAGAAAAAAGCCGAAAAAAAAAACCACTCATCTATGATGCTAGTTTTTTCTAAAAGTTAAATTTGGAAATATTAACGAAAAATGAGCACTTTTTATCGGACGGTAGCAATGGCGTTGGCGACGGCGAAGGCGTGAGCGATGGCGAGCGACGGCGAAGGCGTTTGCGTATGAACATTAAATTTGGAAAATATCGAAAAAAAAGCCGAAAAAAGAAACCACTCATCTATGATGCTAGTTTTTTCTAAAAGTTAAATTTGGAAATATTAACGAAAAATGAGCACTTTTTATCGGACGGTAGCAATGGCGTTGGCGACGGCGAAGGCGAAGGCGTTTGCGTATGAACATTAAATTTGGAAAATATCGAAAGAAAAAAGCCGAAAAAAAAACCACTCATCTATGATGCTAGTTTTTTCTAAAAGTTAAATTTGGAAATATTAACGAAAAATGAGCACTTTTTATCGGACGGTAGCAATGGCGTTGGCGAAGGCGAAGGCGTTAGCGATGGCGAGCGACGGCGAAGGCGTTTGCGTATGAATATTAAATTTGGAAAATATCGAAAGAAAAAAGCCGAAAAAAGAAACCACTCATCTATGATGCTAGTTTTTTCTAAAAGTTAAATTTGGAAATATTAACGAAAAATGAGCACTTTTTATCGGACGGTAGCAATGGCGTTGGCGACGGCGAAGGCGTGAGCGATGGCGAGTGACGGCGAAGGCGTTTGCGTATGAACATTAAATTTGGAAAATATCGAAAGAAAAAAGCCGAAAAAGGAAACCACTCATCTATGATGCTAGTTTTTTCTAAAAGTTAAATTTGGAAATATTAACGAAAAATGAGCACTTTTTATCGGACGGTAGCAATGGCGTTGGCGACGGCGAAGGCGTGAGCGATGGCGAGTGACGGCGAAGGCGTTTGCGTATGAACATTAAATTTGGAAAATATCGAAAAAAAGCCGAAAAAAGAAACTACTCATCTATGATGCTAGTTTTTTCTAAAAGTTAAATTTGGAAATATTAACGAAAAATGAGCACTTTTTATCGGACGGTAGCAATGGCGTTGGCGACGGCGAAGGCGTGAGCGATGGCGAGTGACGGCGAAGGCGTTTGCGTATGAATATTAAATTTGGAAAATATCGAAAGAAAAAAGCCGAAAAAAGAAACTACTCATCTATGATGCTAGTTTTTTCTAAAAGTTAAATTTGGAAATATTAACGAAAAATGAGCACTTTTTATCGGACGGTAGCAATGGCGTTGGCGACGGCGAAGGCGAAGGCGTTTGCGTATGAACATTAAATTTGGAAAATATCGAAAGAAAAAAGCCGAAAAAAAAAACCACTCATCTATGATGCTAGTTTTTTCTAAAAGTTAAATTTGGAAATATTAACGAAAAATGAGCACTTTTTATCGGACGGTAGCAATGGCGTTGGCGACGGCGAAGGCGTGAGCGATGGCGAGTGACGGCGAAGGCGTTTGCGTATGAACATTAAATTTGGAAAATATCGAAAGAAAAAAGCCGAAAAAGGAAACCACTCATCTATGATGCTAGTTTTTTCTAAAAGTTAAATTTGGAAATATTAACGAAAAATGAGCACTTTTTATCGGACGGTAGCAATGGCGTTGGCGACGGCGAAGGCGTGAGCGATGGCGAGTGACGGCGAAGGCGTTTGCGTATGAACATTAAATTTGGAAAATATCGAAAAAAAGCCGAAAAAAGAAACTACTCATCTATGATGCTAGTTTTTTCTAAAAGTTAAATTTGGAAATATTAACGAAAAATGAGCACTTTTTATCGGACGGTAGCAATGGCGTTGGCGACGGCGAAGGCGAAGGCGTTTGCGTATGAACATTAAATTTGGAAAATATCGAAAGAAAAAAGCCGAAAAAAAAAACCACTCATCTATGATGCTAGTTTTTTCTAAAAGTTAAATTTGGAAATATTAACGAAAAATGAGCACTTTTTATCGGACGGTAGCAATGGCGTTGGCGACGGCGAAGGCGTGAGCGATGGCGAGCGACGGCGAAGGCGTTTGCGTATGAACATTAAATTTGGAAAATATCGAAAAAAAAGCCGAAAAAAGAAACCACTCATCTATGATGCTAGTTTTTTCTAAAAGTTAAATTTGGAAATATTAACGAAAAATGAGCACTTTTTATCGGACGGTAGCAATGGCGTTGGCGACGGCGAAGGCGTGAGCGATGGCGAGCGACGGCGAAGGCGTTTGCGTATGAACATTAAATTTGGAAAATATCGAAAAAAAGCCGAAAAAAGAAACTACTCATCTATGATGCTAGTTTTTTCTAAAAGTTAAATTTGGAAATATTAACGAAAAATGAGCACTTTTTATCGGACGGTAGCAACGGCGTTGGCGACGGCGAAGGCGTGAGCGATGGCGAGTGACGGCGAAGGCGTTTGCGTATGAACATTAAATTTGGAAAATATCGAAAAAAAAAGCCGAAAAAGGAAACCACTCATCTATGATGCTAGTTTTTTCTAAAAGTTAAATTTGGAAATATTAACGAAAAATGAGCACTTTTTATCGGACGGTAGCAATGGCGTTGGCGACGGCAAAGGCGTGAGCGATGGCGAGTGACGGCGAAGGCGTTTGCGTATGAACATTAAATTTGGAAAATATCGAAAAAAAAAAGCCGAAAAAGGAAACCACTCATCTATGATGCTAGTTTTTTCTAAAAGTTAAATTTGGAAATATTAACGAAAAATGAGCACTTTTTATCGGACGGTAGCAATGGCGTTGGCGACGGCGAAGGCGTAGGCGTTAGCGAAAGCGATGGCGTTGGCGACGGCGAAGGCGAAGGCAACGGTGAAGGCAAAAACATTAGTGACGGCGAAGGCGGTGGCGACGGCGAAGGTGTTAGTGACGGCGAAGCCGTTTGCGTATGAACATTAAATTTGGAAAATATCGAAAAAAAAGCCGAAAAAAGAAACCACTCATCTATGATGCTAGTTTTTTCTAAAAGTTAAATTTGGAAATATTAACGAAAAATGAGCACTTTTTATCGGACGGTAGCAATGGCGTTGGCGACGGCGAAGGCGTAGGCAACGGTGAAGGCAAAAACATTAGTGACGGCGAAGGCGGTGGCGACGGCGAAGGTGTTAGTGACGGCGAAGCCTTTTGCGTATGAACATTAAATTTGGAAAATATCGAAAGAAAAAAGCCGAAAGAAAGGAACCACTCATCTACGATGCTAGTTGTTTCCAAAAGTTAAATTTGGAAATATTAGCGTACAATTTAAATAGTGATATTCCTTTATGGCGTGGGCATTTAAATTATATGAAGATAAATAACCACTACGGTGCTAATATAGTTATAGGTATTGGTTTTGGAAAATATAGTACTGACGATGTCTATGTAATGTGAAAGCAAAAAAGAAGCAACTGTTTAAAATTTAAAATTTGATAATGGCTAATTTGAAGAAAGATATCACTATTTTAATTTACACTTTGATTTCGCCTTATTAATTGCAATAAACTGGCGTATACGATGTTTTTAGTGCAATTTCTTGTGCACAAATCTTTGCATGATTCGTTCTCGCCAATTTGAACTTTAACCGAACTCCACGATTTACCTCGCGAAAATGCCACGTACAATTGTCCATGCGCAAATACAAGTTGGCGTAAATAAATACCAACCATATCGAATGACTGTCCTTGTGATTTATTTATCGTCATTGCATAACAAACCTTTAACGGAAACTGGCGTCGTTTTAATGTGAACGGTAAACTGGTCTCTCCCGATGTGAGATCCATCCGCGGAATAAACGTTCGCGTGCCCTTAAATTGACCCATACTGATTTCTGCATGTATCAAATTGTCACTGAGACCTACTACTGTTAACCGAGTACCGTTACACAAACCGTCCGAAATTGCTAAATTTCTCAGTAACATAATCGGAGCCCCCACCTTGAGTGTAAGACTATGCGGTGGCATCCCTGAAGGGGTTAACGAATGCAGAAATTCTATGGGAAAATTGTCGCGTTCTCTCTGATCTGTCGCGTCGATAGAATCAGCACTTAAATAAGATTTACTCGTACCCGTCAAGTTTTCTATTATTTTCTCGTTAATCTGGTCGCACTCGTCGTTTCTGGGGCAAAGAATAATTTTAGATTGCGCATCGTTACCGGTGTTAGTATTGACATCGCCATAGATTGCCGCGACAACATCCCTCACGACGAATTCATCCGGTATTAAAATTAAATTTTCCGTTAAATTGGTATTTTGGGCGGCACGCAATTCGCCGTTTCCCAATTGCAATAGCCAATCTTTAAATTGTTGCTCACCGTCCAGTGCTCGCATATTTCGCCTAAGCTGGAAATGTTTGAATGCTGGCCATACGGTAGCCTGCACAACACACGACTCAACTATTAACGTTCTACTTCCGCGCGGTATAACCGGTAAACATTGCCTAAAGTCGCCTCCTACAAATACTACTTTGCCACCGAATGGCCTCTGATCGTCCGTCACATCTCGCAATAATCTATCAACTAAGTTAAACGCGTGTACATTGGCCATTGTAATCTCATCCCAAACGATTAAACGGGCCTCTCTAAGTTGCTGAGCTTCCGACGAATCCGCGGTAATGGATGACGTGCTCTCGGAATTTATATTAAACGGCAATCGAAACCTAGAATGTACGGTTCGGCCGCCTTTAAGCAAAATTGCCGCTATTCCCGTCCAAGCCACCGCAATTGTTTTAATATTACGAATGCTCAATTCGCTCAATATTGTGTTGTAGAGAAATGTTTTACCTGTACCGCGCGCCGGGACCGTCCAAATAAAATAGGCGTTCAGTTTCGTTATCGGAAAGTACCGCTCTAATTATGTGATCAAAGATATCCCTTTGATCGTTATTAAATAGCGCTTTATTCTGTTCTAATTCTTCGCGAATTTCGTTATTCATCGAATTTTCTTCGTGCTCGTCGTAACTAACGTCGTTTAATTCCGGTAAAATCGGCAAATTAAAATTATTATACTGGCAGCTATTATATTGTAACGCATTTGAAATTTGACGCAAAGCTTTAATTATCGCGGTATCAATGTCATTTCCTCTGCGAAGGAAATCTTCGATCATTGATGATTTAAATTTATCCCATAATCGCATAGGATCCGTAACCTGACAGTATGACAGTAGAGTGGCAAACAGTTTTCTGATCTGTTTAGGCATTTTATAAAAGGACGCGTCGCGCAAACAATTTTCCCACTCACTGTCATCTAATAGTAAATTTTTCGCCATCGCGGCGTCTTTGAATGTCGGATAAACCACGCCATGAACCGTTCGAATATCGCTATATGATTTTGGTCCTCTAACATGCAATAAAAGTAACCTGAGATGAAATAGTTCGCTATCTCTCGGAGATATATTGAATAAACGCGGAATAATTCTCATGTGTTTTTGTCGCGGTGTCCATTTCTTAAGTGTCTCATTAAAGGTATACCGGAACGGAATTTCCTGATACAAATAAGCTCTAGCATTGACATCGGTGGCGTTTAATTTCAACCACGCTTCGAACATCGAATCAGATTCCGCGGCTCTTTTTAACCCGTCAGCCTCTTTCCCTTTAGCGAAATAAACCGGTTTTTTTCCTTCCGCGTGGAATGATTAATTAATTAATTATCACGTGCGATGTACCGTACATCGGATAAGTTAATAAACGCCAGCAAGCTTCAACAGCGCTAACGTACCGCGAGTCAATATATTCCGTAATTTCGTCGTAAGCCGAATCTTCCTTTTCGACCAACGCGCTATCGTGTCCCTTATAAATGAATGTATTTATAAATGTATTTAACACTTTTTACAGACGCGCACACTTCTACGTTTGTGTGGCACCTGTATCGTTTTAACAACCACGGATTATACGGCACAACGAATCTGTTGTCGACTTCGAAAAAAGCATTTCCCTTTTTCAAACGAATAGTGCTACCGTTGTCTCTCCGTTTGTACGTGGGATACGCCTCAGTCCCAATTACTGTTGTCTCCGAAAACATTTTTGGAAAATGCTTTTGACATTTACCGTCAGCTCCAATGCAAATCGCGTCTGTCTTATTATTAATGCACGAAGTGTGTAACATGTGCTCTTTTACACACTCTAACAAATCACCGTCGCCCTCGGTATCGTCGGGAATTTCAGCTCTAACGAAAGCATCCACCCTTTCGGCCGTAATGAACTTACTCTCCCGATCGAGCGTAAGTAAAAGATGGACGTGTGGAAGTCCACGCTTTTGAAACTCTATCGTATGCGATGCATTTCCCGAAAACATTATTTACCGTTAAATCGTCCAAGAATGAAGACAATTTGCGAAAAAATACCCGACATATCAAATCGACTCGATCGTAATGGCTTTCCCATTCCTCTTTGTTGCGCATAATTTCCGGCCATTTCGGATTGCACGTAAACGTGACGAATAAATCGGGACGTCCGTATAATGCAACTATGGCCATGGCATCTTGATAGTTTTGCTGCATCGCCCTTGGACTACCGACAAAAGTTGACGGCAATATCACCATACGCCCTATATTTTCGCCGATTTCACCGTCTTCCCGCCTTTGTAAATAATTAATTAAACCGTCGTATTGTTGCGCACGAATTTTCCGCTGATTTAGTCTGATGTACAATAAGCGGTCCGATTCCACTATGCAATAACAGTGCACGATAAATTGTTGACTAAGTCGCCCGGCATTTAAAAGCGGACTAAACGAATTTCTAATGGATAATAGGCGATACTTTATAAATTCTAATCTGGAAATGCGTTTTCTTTTTAAATTGCCTCCCGTTTCGCCAAATTCTATATCAATTTGCCAACCCAATTCTCCCTTCGGAAATAATAAAGGAAAACACAATGGATCTAAATGGCAACTTCCTGTATTCAAAAATGTAAGTGCTGAAGGATCGTCCCGTAAAAATACGCGCAAATCATTACACGGAGGTAATTCGCCGTCAGTTCCTTCGTAAATTACAGCCACCTCGCCAACGTTACGAGGAATGTTATAACGACGTCTGTCTAACTGTGGGTTTTCGTTTATCGTTAAACATATAATGCCAATATTCTGTTGCGGTATCTGATTTAACATTCTCTGCTGTTCTAAGTGCATTTTTTCTCTTAGTGACATATACATCGCGGCATAAGGGTTTATCTGGCGCAGTAAGTTTTCGATTTGATTGATTAGTACAATATCACAGCCCCTAGGTAGTCGTTCCGCACGTTTCGGAACTGACTCTTCAGCGCCCAGAAAATACAACTGACCGTATTTTGGATTCTGTAATGCAGGGGTAATATCTCGAATCGCGTAATAAATAAGACCTCGAATAATATATATATTGGAAAAATTCCCACCCGGAGGGTAATGAACCGTAGCGCCAAAACATGCAAACGAAAACATGTTATTATAAATCATTATATCTCGCCTGTACCGTTTCGACAATCGTTTGAATTCTCGTAGATTTTTATCATTATGGCTTGTAGAGTCACGATTACGTCCGCCTTCATTTTCGCCATCACTATCGGAAATTTCATGGTCGTCTTCACTTAAATCTATATTGGCGGTACTAATGCGAGGTGCAGTTTGAGCTTGACCGGTCAAGAGCTCTTTTAAGAATAAAGGATATTCTTCTAACTCTGGCAATTTTATTAAACCACCTCGACAACAATAAAAATTCTCCCCGGTGAAGAACTTAGCACCACAATATGTGCAAATATTAACTAATTCTCCTGCATCGTGAACAACGACGTCTGTGGTGCATGCTACATTGGAAATTGTTACTGGCCTAATTACCGGAATAGGCACACTACTTTGTCTTACCGAAACCGCGGACATTTCTACTTGTGGGTGCTCAATACGCTCTTCCACATTTGGTCTAACGACGGATTGCAACAAATTATCAGCACTTACGTCGGTGACTGATATCGCGGTTATATTGTATTCATTAATTCTGCCATTAATTGATAAATTATCAATTATTTTGTCGTGCAACAATTCCTTAGTGCGTAAAGTAATAACGCAAGCAAGACCATTTGCACAAGGAGATCCGCGCTCATCCCGAGAGTGCGAGTCGAAATAATGATACATGCCTACGTTATGCATTATTGCTACAGACTGTCCGTTAGTAGTTAGTATACCGCAATCATGTGCAGAAAAAAAATTATTTAGTGCGACCTTCAGACAAGCGAAGGTTTCATCGATGTGCTCAATCAATTGTCCCGCAAAAATATCATCGCCGGTTGCAAATTTTACTCGCCGATTAAATAAAGATATCTCGTTAAATAGCTCAGACGCCGCCAAATAATTGTCATTTTGTCCGGGAAAATTGGGACGTGGACCTTGCGCTCGACTGACTCTATATAAATTGTCGCCCACACGTAAAATTTGGTCGATAGTCGCCGTATTCCAAGTCTCAATATTGACCAGTAATGAAGCTACACATGCCGTTGCAGCATTGGCCGTGCACTGGTTACCCCCATAGAATACCTGTAATAGAACGATATCTATTGGTAAAATTTTTGGTATAGGTTGTAAACGCCATCTCTGGAGGATTGCACTCAACATAACGGAAATTGGCGGGCCGCTTGAATTATTATTTTATTATTAGTGTTCGCATTTTATAGGTTGTAAACGGGTACAAAATAAGTGCGAGTTTTTCATAAATTTATATTAAAAACGTAAATCAATGAAAAACTATACACTCCTTTTACACCCATTTGACAATTTTTTATTTATTCATGAATATGCAATTAATGTTGGAATTAGTCAGATAGCATGCCAATTCTAATCAATTAAATTTTCTATTCTAATTAAATTTGGTTGTCAGTTATCAATTTATGGTTTCTAAAACACTACATACACATATGACTCAGATACACATTATTTTAAATAACAGAGGATATTATAATGTAAGTTTTATTGCAACACATAAGCCGCGGCAACGATTAAAAAAAGAAAAAAAAAAGAAAGTAATAAGTAATATATTTTAATATGTATGTACTTAATTAACAAAAAAACAAATAAATAAATAACTAGATAAAGAAATAAAATCGTGTCTGGGCACACAAAAGTTTACCCCAAGATTGGTAAACGAAGAATGCAAGACTGAGAACAAACTGAGGTGTAGCACAATGACTTCGATGGCTCGGACACCTTATAAGGATGCAGGCGACGAGAGCACCCAAAATGATTGTTGAGTGTTCCTTGGGAGGACGGAAGAGGTGAGGAAGACCAAGAACAACATGGAAGGCCGAAGTTACGACAAACATAATAAAGTATAACATCAAGAATTGTACAAAAAAAAGATGAACAAAAGAACAATATGGAAGATCTGAGAACCATAAAGTAACTAAAACACTTAGGATCAGACTGTTCATAACTTTAAATGTTTGAACTGGCCACTAGTGTCTACGAATGGATAAAATGACTGATTTTTGGAAGCAGTCAGGATTCGGAATAGTGGTTATTTTTTTAAATACAACATGATTTATCTTATTAGTATAGTAATGGAGAAGGAGCTTAATAAAGGACTTTAAAATTTTTAATTTGAGAGCTTCGGAATGTGGACAATTTTTGAAAGGAAAGTTATAGCTTGCAGAAATAATATGTAAAATATGGTAAATTATATTTTTGGATGCAATTAATTGAGGAAAGAGGGAATGCGACATATTATATAAATGTAGTATTGAATTAATGAATTCCCCATTACAATACTGGAGTTTATTGTGATTAGGATCGGCTTCTTTTGCTGTAATAAACGAATGTATTGCTAGTGGCACAGAGTCGGTATGTAAGACATTTGTTTTGCATGTGTCGCATTGTCTAATATCTGGTAAAATTTTCTTCGCCAACCATCCACTGACATAACTTATTGTTATTTTCTCCAGTATGGAGTACGGTTAAAAACTGGTGGGCAGAGTGGGCGTTATGCTGCAAGAGATTATTTCGTCTTCAATTCTGACTTCTTGGTTCACAAATCTTTCCACAGCAGTCATCTTTGCTCCAGGGGAATGAAGTTTTAAAAAATTGTTGACCAGAAGTGATTTAAGGTATGGCACAAACTGAGAACATGTTGGATTATTATTGCGGACACCCTGCTGGCGAATCTGGCAGAAGAAGTTCTCCAAAGGATTTTGGTTGAAAGATCGGGTTGAAAACTCACTAAATCCAAGATCTTTTAGTTGCTTTTTAATTTATTTAAAACCCTCCAAAGTCGATACAAAATTTTTCAATACCACTGGTTTTGGTCTATCGGTAGCCTTTCGAGGAATAAACTCCATGGTCTTGAGAATTTTAATACCATTATCCCATGTTGTCACATGTTGGGATAACTCCCTGACAGGACGCCGCAACACCTTCCAGTCAAAGACATTTCTGCCTCCATTGACAGAATCAAACACCATATCAAAAAAGAGACAAAGGTCTAATGTATCTTGTGCCTCTGCGCACATAACTATTGACCCATCCACACTTGGACTACGGCTACGAACCATAAGGTCCATCGCTGCGTTGACCGTTTTGCTGAAGACTTGAGTGCAGCAAGATACCTTCATCTTCTTTATTTTGCCTGGCATAACGTGATGATCTGTCAGCTTTTTCATTATGAATGAACGACCGCTTTTGTCTATATTGTAGGCATCTACGATATGCGACCAATTTGCAATCTTCCTCTTGCCATCTTGCCAAAACATCAAGTCCTTGGTGAGTAAGTTATTGCGTATGCATTTTAGGAGATGTGGAGGGTCAAAGAGATGTATAATAGTGGTGTTGTCAATAATAATTATATCATTTCTTGGCTCCCACCATTTCTTAATGCATTTTGCCTTGTCTCTTCTTTGAGCAATGCAATTGCTTTGCAGTTGGTGGCTCCTTGATCGCATACCGAGGCAATGATCTTCAAGCCTATCGTACTAGCAGCTCTGACCAATTCTTTAAAATGGCAGAAAATTACATCTGCAGATGTGGTTGATTTACAGAAAGTGAAACCAACAGGTTGCTTCCATTTTCTGTAAATCCCCCGTAACATATACACCTGTACATGATCTGCCATTTCTGCCTTCCTTTCCTTGCCGTTGTCCACAAGCCCTTCAACCATGTCTGTCGCTTCATTATATTTAATGTGTGCCTGGAGGGACATCTCATCAAACATAAGTGTGCACAGCCTATCTTTCAGTGGCATTTTAGCAACTGTTTGCTCCAAACAACTAAACACAGAATGAAGGACACCAGGCTTAACAGGAATTCTGTTCAATAATTTACGTATTGTTTGTATTGATGGCAATGCAAAAACTTTCTCAAGAAGACGGTAACATCGGGGGCTGGTTTTATATAAGCTCAGCGCTAAACAGGCATCTTCCAGTACAAAACGTCTTCCTTTACGAGACTTCTTCCAATTAACTAGCTGACTTTCAATGAACCTCATTACTGTTGGTGGTAATGAAGACATATCGGCAACTTTTTCTTTCAACATTTCTACTGTTTCTGCCAGCGAAGAACTTCTCCTGAGGTAATAATACAGTTTTTTTTTCAATGACCTCAACTTGACTCTCGTATGGACATCAATCTTGGCTGCTGCAATTATAAAAACAACAAATTCAAACCAACAGTAAAAGAATAAATAAAGAAATGACTGCTTATTGCAACTGCTAGATAACCATTTAGTACAAAAAGCAAAATAAAAAAAAATTAATCCTAATATATAAGGCAAGTAATACAATATAATAATATAATTGGTACCAAGCACACCTGTAGTATTCTGAGTTTGCTCTCTTGATACTATAACATCGTGGTTTCCAAATCCATTCTAGATGTGCCAGGCACTTCCTGTGGCACTTCCTGTGCTTCCTGTAGTTCTGTAAAGCAACACACATGTACTATTATTAATACCAACAAGTAATTATGTTCGACTACATATGCCCTACAATAGTGTTCTTTTATAATAGTTTACTGTACTATTAGGTACCATTGGAGTACATTATATAACTCATAACATCTCTATAATATCCTCACCCCTCTCTTCCACTTGAAGACATTTCATAACCCATACTTTCGAGATATCATTTCTTTTATCAGGAAATTAAGAAATAGAATTATCCAACTAACGCCTCTGGCACTTCGATAACCATAATGCCTGCTCATGCCGTCAAGTATTCAACATTATATTTTACAGGAGTTATCAAATGTATCACTGATTACCTAATTATTTTGTAAAATGTCTACTTTTGAGCAAAGATATCTTCAACATTCGTAGCTTTATCAGTTATATTGTATAATACTAGACATATGTTTACCTAACTGTCTTGTTAGCTCCAATTTAGCAGTTGGTTTCTCCAGATTTGTTGGAATATTTTCCTGAATAGGATGCTCTCTTAAAACCACAGTCGAAGAACTACCGCCTACGGCATACTCTGATCCTATGTGAACAGTAACAATATTAATATATAATAGTAAATAAATAATATTCTATAAAATCCGGACATTATTTGGTCATTGTTCAGACAATTAAATGGTATAAATTTATAAAACAACTGTATAAAACTATTATCGAACATGCAGTAGCATGGTCATAATCAAGAGATAAAAAAATATGACTACTTTAGAATCTCAAAACATTGTCAGAGCACAGTGCAGTTTATAAATTATATAATTTAATAATTATTTTTAAAAAAATTGAAATAAAAATGTACATAGAATTCACAAAAAAAGTTTGATAATATAAATAAGTTATTAAACCAGTCATATATTTACCTGATTTGGTTGGAAGCACAAACTCATAGGACATAAGTTCTCTCTCATTTGGTGAAATTTTGTCCTTACAGTCCTTACAGGTAGCTGGAAAGGGAACGTCAACAGGTTCTAAAATAAATAATATTATGTTTTACAAACTTAATGTAAAACTCAGGGACAGTTTCCTTTCACAACCAACTGCTATATACATTTCGAATGTAATGTTGGTTTTATGAATATGAGTTGTTGCATTTAAAAGCTGTATAAGTCCACTTTGACAAAAAACATATATATAATTGGTATTTAATTTTTTTAAATAATTTTAAAATGTTTGAGAGAAAAGTGGACTTATGCCACTTAAAAAAAAACAATGACACGTATAATGAGAACTCGCTTGAACTAACTTGCGCGAGAACTAACTTGAAGTATACTACGTATTTACCTGGTAAAAAAAGGGTTGGTATAGCACCAGTGATCAATCGCAAAGTTGAAGTTTCTGTCGACTGAAAATGTCTTTTGCAGACAAAACGCCTTCTATGTACAAGATCGGGGTCCTTCTCCAATAAATCTTGATTTCCAACCGATACCAACCAAGCCCTGAATAATGCTGAGTTTTTGGGGTCTGGAAAACGGTACAGGGTCTTCTCTGTACCAGCACAAAAGGACACACAACAACGTCTCCTCTCCACTGCAACATAAAATGTGTTTATTACCGTCGTTTTAGCACAAATAATCGCTTTCATTCAAAATGTTTATATACTTACCTTTCAAACCTCAATTAAAGTACATTATTCTAAGTTTTCAATCAAAATCATTATGAAGAGTAAAACATTGCTTTACTCTTCATACCTTTACACGAACATGGAAAACGTGGATGATTCATTCATCAATCAAGTTAAAATCATTATGTACTTACTTTTCAATATCAAAGAACCTTGCAAACGCACTATAATACACTTCAACAAAATCTACGTTTCAATTTTCGAATAACTCGACAATTTAAATTGATGCAACACGTCAACTAAAAATCAGCCAATGAGAACGCGTAATTTCGGGTACCTAACTTCACCACACCTCTGGAGCGCGTTCGGTTAATCTTCCCTGGAGCGGAGGTGGGAAATGCTCGGACAACGTTTGTAGAGTGTTTCTTTATTGAACGCATAGTAACACTCGATGACGTTATTATTATATATATTATTATAAATAAACGATGTTAATCGGAGTGTTATTTGGCGAGTACCTGCGGAGAATAACCGAACGCGCTCCTCACAGCGCCATCTCTGGAGGATTGCACTATCCAGCTTTCAACAGCCAATGAAAATTGACTATTTTCTTCCCGTATGACATATATCCCCTTGGTTACCCCTACTTTGAACGCTAAATTCTACGCTAGCTTGATTAAATGAACTCCGCACTATTATAAATTCTGGATAGATATTACTTACGATGTCAGAAGATGTAATATCGTCAATCTTACTCTTTTTAGGGCTGTCCGCAACCGAAATATTATCGTCTACCGTTTCAATATTGCTGCCGTTGCCGTCATTAGCACCAATCGAAGACAATTTTGGCGCTTGTTTTGTCTTCTTCCTTCGTGTCAAACGTGGCTTTTTGGGCCCCATTTTAATTGAATAAGTAACTGAAAAAGCATGTAAAGTGTGATAATTAGATTTGACTCGTAATAAAAATATGATTAAAGACGTAATTTTGTTATACAGAGTGGTGATAAAGTTCGTAGTTATTTAGTGTTTTCAAGAAAAAAAAAAAAAAAAAACGCTCGGGCACGTCGATTTTAATTATTAAATAGCCACCTTATGGCGTAAAAATTTCATCTATGACGTCACCTATTTCGGAGCAATGACGTCATCAATATTTTTTTAAACGGCAACCCCAATTTTTTTTGCTGTTTTTCAGTAGAACTCGTCATTGCATAAATGACGATGTAAAATAATTGGTACCTTACATTATTATTATTATTTTTTTTTTTTTTGAAAAAATAGCACATTTAATTTAACAAATAAAAACTTAATTTTAATGGAAAAAAATATTATTGAACCCAAAAAAGACAAAATTTAGCGCAAATGTTTAAATTGTTCTGTCCAAATTCTACAGCAAAGAATTCGTGCAGAATTGGAGCAAATTAATCTTGACAGTTTGGAACGCAGTGTGCATACAAAGTGTTTTCACTGGTATCGGTCGGTCAATGTTAAATGGTTGGTGGAGAACAATTTGAACATTTGCGCTGAATTTTGTGTTTTTTTTTCTTTTTGGATCCAATATACATCGTCGTTTAGGCAATAACGTGTTCTACCGAAAAACAGGAAAAAAATTGAGGTTGCCATTTAACAAAATTATGGATGACGTCATAGCCCCGAAATAGATGATAAATTCTTATGCCATAAGGCGTTTTTCTTGAAAACATTAAATAACGATGTCATGAATTTTGTTCCGAACTTTATCACCACTCTGTATATTTGGAAATCTTGACGTAAATATTTTATATCTTTTTTAATAATGCACTTCAATAACAAAAATATTGCTAATAAGCCCAAGAATAACATTTATGTTAGAATACATTTGCGTGATATGTATAAAAAATTGCTTAGGCAATCAAACATGTAAAACACCAGTAAGATGGGTTGCATACCCTGTGGAAATACATAAATGCAAATGTTTGGAGAAAATGTTCAGGAGATATGTATGTCAACGTTGCGGCATTAATTCTTAAAAGCTAAAATCAGTTATTGAGATAGAATCTGAAATTACATTGATTTAATCTTTCTATGCTTTAGGTTTGAAATAGGTAATTTTAGCGGTCACAGCTGAATACAAAATCGTTACAAACTTATGTTATCAAAATTAGAATTGACGCAAAATAACGATGTATCATGTACATTGCATACATTTATTAACTTTCAATCTAGTACGATTGAAGCTATATTTATTTACAGAAACAATTTCGATAAAACGTAGAATAAGCTCTTAGCTTATACATACAACTGAACATTATTAGAAGAGATAGCTAGTAATAGCGCAATAAAATACTTTTGTATATAAACGTTTCGATTTGCATTTTTACATTCCAAAATATATCCATGCATAATACGATTGAAATAGGTTATATTTCACTTACCTGTTCAAAATATCGGCGAAAGATTTTCGTTTTATAACAAACGATTATTATTACGATATATTAGACAACTAATATACGTAATGTATTGAAAAAAACTGTCGAAAAAAGCTATTATCGTATTACGGAAATTCTGTAGTACGCATTCACTGCTTGATTGCAACAATCTGGAACAATATAGGCGTTCTTTGTTAAAATTCGTTAAAAAACAAAAGAATTTGGAAAATTAATAGCAGTAACTGTCGGTAGATGGCGACACAGTGTACTATGAATTTCATGCAAGATAATATTGTTATAGGCGTATTTTTCTGGTATTTTACTGTTCGGTTTCTTTTTATTTTTAAATATGCTTTATTATCAAATGTATTTGCCAAATGGTTAATTGATTTGTGATTCAAATCTTTCACGCCTACTTACCTCATTTGGCGTTAGGGGGCGGCAGGTGATTATGTCTTGCCAACACTGCCACATAAAAAGTTCCATTGAAAAACCGTGATATTAAATAAATTTTAAAAGTATAATACATAGTAATTTACATGAAATCCCAATTAATGCTATTTATTAAGAATAATAACTCAGAAGGGCTTTATCCTGCATCAACATTCAAAGCCTCCTTGAAAGTCACGGTAGGTATAACTTACCATTCTTAAAAATATTATTTATTGTATTAATTTGTAGAAAAGCCTGGGTCCTTACTTACGTAGTGGAAAGTGTAAAAAAAGGTCACCACTTATGCATCGGTAGATAAAGCTTAACGTATTGTCTTATGTAGAGTAAAAGCAATCAAGACGCAGTATGCAGGACAGGACATTTAGAAAATGGTCATAATCAGTCATAATTATTATTTTTTTATTTTTATTTTAGTAATTCAACGACTTTATGGACAATGAGAAACGTAGGAGTTTCACCGACGTGGACAGTTGTGACTGCGGATACCTATTCAACATCTTTGAAAGGTGCATATTTAAAAAATTCCCTATGAAAAATGTTTATCTTTGTGACAACGTTTGCATATCAACAATACTAAAACTACATAGTCGTACAACTATTTGATTTAGGAAAGACTACTTCAAGGTTTTGATTATTAATATGTGTTATTTATTTTAGGGGTGGAATCCATTTCGATGAACGTTAAATGGAAGCGTTGAAGGCGCATACCTTGCTGCCTGTCCGGAATGGCTAAAGTTCTATTTTATTAAGACCAAAACCATAGCTATCACATGTCGTTAGTTCCGTAATAGAAATGTATCCTACCTGATAATAAAAATTTATATTTTTGCATTGAATAGATATCAATAAAACAATAATTCTTTTACAAAATTGTTTTCTTAAAAAGAAAGAAGTACAGGAAGTTTGTACAGAGATTTTTCATTTATTGAAATGTATCTGTGCGTCCAACGTAACAACCATTTGAACAAATTGTTTGGAAATGAAACAAATACGTTATAAGTTACAAAAGAAAAAATATACTTTGCCCAAACGGAACTAAAAGTACCTGTTATTATATTATTTTATTATATTAATTTAAAAAGTACCTATAATTATAATTAAAAAAAAAAAAACGTTACGAAACTATGAAAATATAGAATAAACCTACGTACGAGTTACGCAAGCCGTCAACAGATGGCGCCACGTTCGTTTATTTAACTACGAAATATAGAAATATTATTTATATCTGTCGTACTTGGTCTGCAAAATATTGCCGACACCAATTAACCAATACACACAATAATTAAAAAACATATTGTGACAGCATGCAGGTACGTACGGTGGTTTGACCGTCAAAATTTTGAATTCTCGCGCTCGACAATGCCGAGCGTATTACGCATGTGGTGGCACCAATGAAATATTCGAATTCAATTGTTTCGAATGCGTTTGTTTTCCAATTAAATTAACGGTAATAACGATTTGTTTGTGTTGCCGTGCATTTATCGACAAAATGGATAACGAGAAATTAAACAAATTATATAATAATTCGATATTTTTAGGAGACAGTAATTTCAGACGTATATTGAGCGCTTTTGGTAAGTTCACAATATAGATTTGAATATATTTTTATTTTAATATATTTTATTGTTATTAGGAAAAAAATACTTCTTTAGTGGTAACAATAAAAAATGCCATCATCTGGCAGTCGGTGGCCAGTCAATTCGACAACTAACAAGGCGATTAAAAAAAGGCCGACAAGATCGAAACAGCATGTGGGCCACCAACTTTGCCGGCAAAAATGCTATTGTTTTAGTTGGATTAATAAATGTATTAAACAATGATAAAAAAAATACAATAACGACCCAACTAAAACATTTGATAACAGAATTAAGAGGACACAGTCCCAAAAAGATTTTTTTTTGCACACTGCCGGAGTGCAAGGAATTGAATGTAAAAGTATGATGTTTTATCAGCTAATTTTCAATATTTTAAAATATTATAATTTTAGGAATTGAACGATAAAATCAATGAACTTTGCTGTTTTTATGGCTTGACCGTCATAAATCTCAACAAATTTGTAAAAGAACTGCCGTTCAATACATTTGAAAGGTATGTAACTGCTATAGTGTTCTTTTTTTTAAATTATATATATATGACTATTTAGTACTATCAACCAGAAAGTCGATGCACATCAATATAACTTTTCGTAATTTTAAAACGTTTCGCAGTTTTCTTTGTATTGTTCAGTACAACTAAACATAGAAATCATGTACTCAAATTTGTATTCTAAATTTTAATGTAACTTTATATAACACCTTTTCTTTGCTACATCGCTCCGTTGATAGAAAAGTGACTATCAAAAATTCAAACAAAAAAAAAATTTTTTTAGCAGAGGCTTTTTAGTTTTTTTTTTGCGTTCATGATCAATTATCTCAAAAAATGGAAATTTACTTTGACTTATGTCACTTTTTTATCAACGGAACGACATTTGCAGACATATGTAGTAACAGCTCAAAACAATTTTATGCCAAATAATAAGTAATATTTGATATTTTTCAGAGACGGAATACATTTTAACGGCAGGACACAAGATGCCGTAGCAAATTTTATTGCAACTAATGTTTATAAATAAAAAAAATAAATATTTTTGAAATATGAAAGAAACAGAAGTTTTATTTGCTAGTTTTTACTTGTCATATAAAACAATCGTACTTTATTGCGACAATAAAATTAAATTGCTTTGTATAGATATTCATATTATTTTATTAGAAAAAAAATTACAAAGAATAAAACAATATTGTCAGCATATATCAACCACTTAACATTTCTGTGCTAAACAGATTTTTATATTGATATTACAATAATTATAAAAAATTGCCTTTTTGTACCAATACACAATAAAAAGTCAATCTTAAGTTATCCTTTACAAAAAGATCTAAATACACATTTGCTACATACCTTATTTTTGTTAATCGTATATAAAATATATGATATAGATGTATGTTATATCAATACAAAACAATAACAGATTTGTATCACACTGTATCTCATGCTAAGTCCACACATAACGCGTACAGCTGAGCGGTAGGTAAAGCGGAGCTGATGGCCATACAGACAGCGAAGAGGAGAACGGGGTGGATAGCACGCTTGCTAGTGGGTAGCGGAGAGATCAAAGTTGTCCGAAATATTAGAGAGTATTCTCCATTTTCTCGTATCAAATACCCCACAAAATGCTTTGAAAACCTGTACATGTGTGGCCACTGCCAAATTTACACAACGCTTTACTCTCCACTGTTCACTACGTTGCTCGTACATTGTGTGGCCTAGCCCTATTCTGAAATAAACTACTACTATACTATACTATACTATATACAGAAAACATTACAAAACATACTATAACATTATATTAATTCTAGAATAAAACTATACACTGTCAGCAAGAATCAACAAATCAAAATTAGCTATTAACTTTTAACAAAAAACATATTTTCACATAGATGTATGTTTACTTAATGTTTAACAATAATTAAGAAGAAAATTGCAAGAAATAAACTTACTGACATTTGCTACGACATCAAAGATATATATTATTTATACAAGTCTAAAAAATCATATAAATAAAAATATTAAAAATCCCATAACTGCATCGGATCTGTAACCTGACAGTCGTAAATAATTTTCTGAATTTTCTTTTGGCATTTTATAAAAGAATGTATCGTCTAAGTAATTTATCCATGCACAGTCGTCTAATAATAAACTTTTCGCCAGCGCAGCATCTTTGAATATAGAATGAAGCACACCATCAACCATCCGAATATCGTTGTAAGATTTTGGCTTTCTCGAGTATGATAAAGCTAAGTTGAAATAATTCGCTATGGATAATTGCATAATAATGTTCATGGTTTTTTTGCGTTATACATTTCTTATGAGTTACTATTAGTAAACCTAAATGAAATTTGCTGACATAAATAAGCATTGATATTGGTGTCGTTTAATTTCCGCCAGGTTTCAAATATTGAATGAATTTTGGCAGCTTGTTTTAATACGTCAACCTCTTTTGCTTTATCAAAGTGAACCAACTGTTTCCCTCGCTCGTGAAATGAGAGTCTAATTATCTAATACTGGGCCATCGTTATTGAGAGTCAAATACTGAAATCAATACTGTTTTTTTGACACTAATATACATAGCAAGACTTCTTTAAAAAATGTACAATTTATTGTATGTTCAGGTAAAGACTCGTTTCCAAAACTAATGTCTTATCGTCAAAGGCGCCCGTACAGATTGGCTGTTCTGTCGGTCACAAACAGACATTACTTCCAATTTCATAGCATGTCTTGAAACCTCCTAATTCTATTCCAATTTCGAACGTTTAGTCCTCCATATTCCAGAAAACCTGAAAAAATATTAAAATATAAATAAAATAATAAAAATATAGAAAATATTTAATTTTTCAATAATTCCACATTTCTTCAATGTATAGACTTCTCTTATAATCCGTTTCATTTCTAATTTGTTAAGGAGATCAAAGCAAATTATTTAATAAGAGCAAGAAAATATGAACAATTTTTGATAAAAAAATATGTACAATCATATTGCTTACTCAAAATATATACAGTAATGTTCACTTATAAAAAACATCTGCTTATTGTAAACCACTGCAGAAAGCAAGAAATTTTCAATTGAATAGAGCAACCTCAAGGGTGAAAGCAAAATTAGTTATATGAATTAAATTACTGAAATTGTTTACATTAATGTTAAAAAAAATCAAAAAAGAAACAATGCAACCATACCCTACTTTTTTTAATTAAAGAATTATTTCAGAAAAAAAGAAAAACAGGGTATGGCTTTGTAAACACAAATTATGCAACCAAATATACTAATATGTAATAATGGTCGCATACCTTAAAAATATGATATATGAAAGGAATCTTTTGCACACTACAAATAATTAATATTTTCAACTGTAAATATAGGCAAATATCTCAAATTGTATACAAAAATGAACTGCAGATGTTACAAATAAACACCTGCTTCAAAACATGGTTGCTTACATTGTGTTGTAATGTGTTCAAAATAACAAACCATGAGTAAATAATAAACCATAACTATAGAACTTAAGAGTTTTACTTGGATATATTATGTAGAAGATCATCAGTGTATATAAATTCGTTCTAGAGTAGCTTATATTGTGTTTTTAACTTGCTTGTATTGATAAGAAGATAATTAAGACATATTAAAATAGAAATACATATACAATCATCTACCATGAACTATTCAAATTTTTTAGTTATCAATAGTATGCAGAGGTCATAAATTCTCTGAGGGAGAGAAAAAAACCAATACATATTCTCTTGATACCGAATAAATTTCAATCTGCTTGCTATACATTGATCATTATATTAGGCAACCAAACGTACATATACGCAAATAAATTTGTAAAAACAGTACTAAATTATACATCCCCAGCCTCATACCTTTCTCTCATGTTAATGAACTTCCGTTGTAATGAACCCTCTGAAATGATTTGTGGGGGTTAATCTGTATGTGCATTAAGTAAGACAATCCTACATTTATTTCGATTCTTCTTTCGATTTTACAATACAGATGAATTACAGATAAGAGAATTAAGAAAAAAAAAATGAACAGCATCCAGAGGAGAGAAAAAAACCCCAAGTACAAGTACATATTCTCCTGATAATGTATAACGTTCAAACTGTTTTCTATACTGGCATTGTAGTGTAGGTAACCAAATGTACATTAAAATAAACTTGTCCCTAATTTAAAAACAAAAGATATAGTGATCACATCGCATAAAAATAGAACATTATAATAAAAAATCATCTCAACTTACATATGTACTGTTTAGTTGAAAAGGCTGTTCGTTTGAACGAAAACCTCTGTCTCTTACATATTATGCAGGCAAGCAAATTGCCATTGTTCCGCCAAAGTCTTATTGTCAAAAGCGCACATAGAAATTGGCTGGAAAAACGTTCTGTCGGTCATAAACAGACATCCCTTCCAATTTTATAGCATTTCTTGAATCCTACTCGTTTTATTCCAATTCCAAGCTTTTATTCCAAAATATTTTAAAGAAAAAGCCTGTAAAAATATTAAAATATAAATAAAATAATATAAACTACATATATATATAAAGTATAGTAAATATTAAATTATTAATTAATGTTGAAAAAAGCATACAGAACCATTGCAAATATACCCTGTTTTTTACCGAAAGGATCATTTACCAAGAATTTGTAAACAAAGATTATGTACAACAGAACATACAAATATGAAACAGTGGTGGCATACCCTCAAAAATCTTTTAAATTATATATGATATATTGATATATGAAAAAAATCTGTTATAATCCATACAATATTCCCTTTAAAACTGAATAAATTTCAATACAGCTTCTTTACTTTGTACTAATTTGAATACAATTATAGAACAATACCTTTATTTGCGTATAGATCTTGTCATCCTTGTCTTGTTTTTGAAGAACTGCTTGAATGTTGTTCACCGAGAGAGAAGAAATGTTCAAATCAATGTTTGCCAAAGTAACGATGGTACAGCGACGATAGGGTAACGTAGACCGTTGATGAAACGCGCCAACGTTCTAGCACGAGATCTTTCTCTACGACAGAGTCAATCGGAATGACTTTATCTATACTTCGGTGGGCCATCATACAATCTGGGCGAGATAGGACCACTGAGCCAGATAGATTACGCCACACATTTGGAATAATATTCCAAAATAAGCATTTTTTTCCTTCAAAGTCATCTATACATAAAAGAAAATGTGCATTAAAATGTATCCAATTCCTCCTTTGAACATGCTTTCCAGGTCGTTTTAATACTCACCATTAGAGAGAAATCGTCGAAAGCTCAAAGATTATACAACCAAATATACTAATACGTAATAGTGGTTGCATACGCTCCCACGAATTCCGAATTCTTTAAATATCATTTTAAAATTCTTTTAAATTATGATATATAAAAGAAATCTGTTGCGTACAACAAATAATTAAACCATGGTTCTATAGTATAAGTAAATATTTGGTTGTAAGAAATAATTTCTACATTTATTTCGATTATTGTTTTGACTTGATGACATATGGCTATGTGACACATAGCTATATGACTTTACATGTAACTGAATAAAACAGCCCTTAATCTTATAATAATCATTATGCTGTCGCTGTATGTTTGGCTTAGAACGATAAAAATTCATAATCATCAATAGTTACCTAATTTATAGTCCACTATTCGGCTAGTAAAAATGTCCCTCCGCAAGATGATAGAACAACGTGACATCTTTCCGTCAATAAAATGCGACAATGCTCTAGCAAGAGCTTGTCCCTCGAAGAAATTGATTTAAAACAATTTCATCTGCACCTGTAGTCGATAGTTGTAGGCGGATCGTCTCTCATTTTGTTCAACGCAGTCATCCATCCTGCTTGGGTAAGCCAACGTTCAGGTGCAGCAACTGGAAACATGACGAAGGGGATACCTGCGTCAATGCTCTAGTAAGATCTTTTCCCTCGAAGGAATTGATTAAAACGACTTTGTCTCTACTTGTAGTCGACAGTGAAAGGCTCATTTCGTCCCATTCGGCGATCCATAATCCTTCCATCGGGAATCATTCATTTGTAGACTTGAAAAACCTAAAACCACTCAGCGAGAAAGTTTACGGTATAATAAAACACATTTCCGGCTCGAATTGAGTTTCTATCGTCTTTTCCTTTCCAAAGTAAACGTTTTCTTTCCTGAAAATCATCTATAAGTAAAAGAGAATGGATGTTATAACACATTCAAAACCTGCACAGCGGTGACTAAATCGTACAACAATAGTTAAAATGCCCATTTGCAAGACAAAAACCTAATCAGATGTCAAATCGTGAATAAAATGTGTCAACGCTCTAGCAGAATCTTTCGCCTCAAAGCAATACAGTACAGAACTCATCACTTGATTCTTTAGTTAATGTTCTACACACAGTCATTAACATGGAGCAATAAAATAAACTTATGTGACATAGCTATATGACTTTACGTGTAAGTGAATAAAACAGCCCTCAATCTTATAATAATCATTATGTTGTCGCTGTATGTTTGGCTTAGAACGATAAGAATTCATAATCATCAATAGTTACCTAATTTAGAGAGAAGAACGCATAATATTTCCTATAAAGCAATTATTGTGTTTGCCAGCGTAGTAGCGCTAGTAAAAATGCCCCTCCGCAAGACGATAGGATAGATCAACGTGACATTTTTCCGTGAATAAAATGTGACAATGCTGTAGCAGCATCTTTTCCCTCAAAGCAATTGCCACATGTGGGTTCGTAATCGATAATCGGTCGCACGTTCTCCCTCGGTGGGCGATCTGTTCAGTCAACGTCGAATGTTTCCGCACCTGTCTTTCGACGCAACAAATCGACAAAACTTCCGAAAAAAAAAAATACCTTCAGATGGCAACAGTGATCACCGAAATCTAAAAACAGCACAAAATTATACAACGGCAGTCTCATAAAGATATACCGTACAATTTTCTCATACAACGTTCTCGTCGTGTCAAAAGCGAGAACATAACCGTCCACTTTGTAGGAATACACCTGAATCTGTGGCAAATGTGGAGCGTCGCTAGCTTTTTAATCGAAATGGGACGTCTCCTTCTTCAATATTCTGCAAAGAATCAAACTGCCAATACAAACACCTAGAAAAAGCAAAAAATTACTTGCCTATGCCGATTAAGTAAACACTACATACTTCTCTTTCTCATGTTAGGCTATCTTTGTCATTTTTCTACCTCTTTCTTCGATTTTATATAAGAATTCAACTATATACATATAACCAAACTATATGTAAAGTATTTTAGGTTATCCAGGTAATGTGACAACTGCTGCTACGAACGACGGTAGATGGCCCCACTAATTTCGATTTTTTTTCGCTCCAAATGCGTTTTAGAGTCGGTCTTTTGCACAAGTTTCCTTCACAAAGGGTTGGACATCGGGCTCGAACGACGTTCAAAGGGGCGGCATGTGTCGCCTCAAAAGATGCCAATTTTTAACATCAATTTCGCAGCAAAACGAATAATCCTTGGAAATGTTTAGCCACGCGCTTCCACCGTCACCTCCGACGCCCCATTTCAATTCCACCTCACACAATAATCAAGCGCAAATGCAAGAGACGCATTTCTAACCTCACTCTCTGACAGCTATCACGCGTCAATCGTATCTCGCAGACGTAGATCCCAATCTCTTGTCACAGGGACTCGCAAGGGGCATTCCGTAGTCGTTCACGCGCACAATCACGTATCGTCGGCCCTATTTCGAGCCGGTAGGACATAAATTTGAAAACGTTTAGCCGCTCGATGACATCTTCTTCTTCTTCTTCTTTTGTTAAAGGTAAAGTTGGTGTTTAAGCCAAATAGGCTTCTTTTTGACACCAGTCACTGCTCTTTTTCCCTTTTGTATTATGGATCACTCCAATATTAATTCTGCCCTGTGGGGGAAAGGAAATATACAAACACAAACATGTAAAACTCTTCTCGAAGGGGGGGATTGTCCCTCCATTCACAAGCCATAAAAATCCCTCGGCGAGGAAATGAAAAAAGGTAACACGGGACAAGGAAACAAAGGATCAGAAATACAAAACCAAAAGCCTTAGATGTAAAAGTCACAAGATAACATAAAGCTATACATCAATTTGTACACGGAAAATGAATTAGTAGCTAATAATGTAGTCAAATTATAGGGGGATTGTATACCCAAACTTAACAAACCCTTAAAAAATGGTACTCTCAAAAATTCATAATTAGGGCACCCAAAGAAGAAGTGATTAAGATCTCCAAAGTGGCCGCAGCTACAACTGGGAGAATCCTGTAGCCCCATCCGATAAAGATGCGATTGAAAAAGACCATGACCGGACCGCAGTCTGCAAATTGTGGATGTAAAATGTTTGGGAATAAATCCCTTCCCATCAAACCACGATGGAAAGTCTACTCTAGGCTTTAACAGTCTGAAAATCCTTCCCCTAGTCCTGCTTGAAACGTCCCACTGGGTCTGCCAGCACTGAATGGTGTAGGCTTTAATATTGGACATAATATCCTGTGGGTCATCCAGTGGGGTAACCAAGGAACCTTCTTCTGCCCGACCAGCCAATCTATCTGCAATTTCATTGCCCACTATGTCTGCGTGTCCTGGAACCCAACAGAACTCTACACTCGATCCGACACAACGGCGCTGCCATGCCATCTCCACAATCTGGTATACCAAGTAATGTCCCCCAACATGCAATCCATGGTAGTTCATGATGGCTGTAATAGCACTTAAGGAATCCGAGAAAATAATAGCTTGCTGGATATCCCTCTCCTCCACGAACTTCAAAGCCCTGACTATTGCTAGCAGCTCCACGGTGAATATTGAAAGGTGAGATGAAACTCTTGCAGCGAAACTTAAATTCAGAGAAGGTGCATGGACTCCAAACCCAGCATAGAGAGGGTCCGACTTAACTGACCCATCCGTAAAGAAGATAATAAATCCAGGCCACAAACTCGTAACTTCCTCCATAAACATGGAATTGGTATTCAACTGACCTGTAAGATTTTTGATATCACTGTACATCCTTAATGAAAGAGTAACTTCTGGAGAAAAGAAAACTTGAGTGAAGTCTCTTCTATATGTATTTAAAATACTCGTTCTCTTCATTTTCCTCAACAGTGGAGCTACCCTGGCAAATGCGGTTACGGCCAAAGGTATTCTGGAGGCAGCAACACGTTCTCCTTCATATACGGTATGTAAGGTAAGAAGCATTGTGGCAATGGGATTGGGGCGAGTCGTGTGATTCTTAATAATAAATTTCTCCGCCGAAGCATTGAGTCGTAAAGGTAAAGGAACTTCATTCATCTCAACCAGCAGCACATTAGTGGGGGTAGAATTTAATGCACCCAATATAAATCTAGCTGCCCGAAATTGAATTTTTTGAAGCTTGTAGAACACTTTCTTTGGCATGGGTGACATAATCCACGTGCAATAATCCAGACGTGACCGAATTAAAGCTTTATATATCATAGTAGATATCCTTGTTGAACAACCCCATCTGGTGGATGAAAGGGATTGAAGAATATTCAATGCCTTACCACAAGCCAATGAAACCTCATTCGCATGTTGAGCCCAGGACAACTTTGAATTCAAATGAACTCCAAGATATTTTATATTGCTTGTAAAGTTGATAGTGGAATCATTATACACAATGTTTGGAATAGTTTCTGCTTTCCTTCTCCTGGAAAAGATCACTGCTTTAGACTTGCTCAAGGACAATGATAAGTGTCTTTCTTCTAAAAAAGCATGCAAACATTTCATAGCCTCATTGAGTCCGGCAACCGCTGCCTCAACTGATTTGGCCTCACAGATAAAGACAACATCATCCGCATACCAAATAACCCTGACACCAAATCGAAGCAAAATTTTGTTCAGGCCACTGACATAAATATTGAATAAAAGGGGGCTTAACGGGCTGCCCTGCGGCAGTCCCCTGAATGACATCCTCGAGCCAACACCAAGCGGGTCATTTTTAAGACGCAGTGTCTTAAAGGCAATCAGTTGTCTCAATAATTCAAGTACATTGGATGGCACTCCCCTGTCTGCGAGAATCCTTAGCATCGTAGGAATGTTAACATTATCATATGCGGACTCAATGTCAGCGAAAAGCGCCACCAGCACCCTACGCCTCAAGAAAGCTGTCTGGACCATCCCAACCAAGGAAAAAAGGCACTCCGGGACTCCCATACCTCTCCTAAATCCGAATTGTAGTGGTTCCAAGAGAGAATGGTGCTCAAACCACCACTCCAATCGAGTGAGAATCATTTTTTCCAAAACTTTTCGGTCACAGTTGATAAGGGCAATGGGACGATATCCCTCCTTTCTATTGGCATCCTTACCACGTTTTGGTATAGGCACAATAAGGACATCTGACCAATGAGCAGGAATTTTGGCACCCCTAAGAATATCGTTAAATGCCTTCAATAGGAATTCTTTTGCTTCGTCAGGGATGTTTTTGAGCATTGGGAATGCTATCAGTCCTGAACCCGGGGAAGTATTTTTGGGAGTATCCAATGCTAAATATAACTCTTTCTTTGAAAACTCGGCTGCGATTTCGCTGTCACTTGACTCCACCATGAATGGTTCCAGTTCCTCCCTTGAAGGGACATAATCCGGACAGAGAGAAGACATGAAATCAGGGGTCCAATCCTTATTTGATTCTCCAACAAAGTTATTCTGGTGTGGAGCATTTCTGAAGCGTCTTATCGTAGACCAAATATCAGAAATCGAAGTCTCTCTGCTAAGGTTTTCGCAAAAGGTCTTAAAGGACTCCCTCTTCTTCCTCAATAGATGCTTCTTGCAGAGTGCAATGTATCGTTTAGCTATTACAAATGAAGTCCTGCTACCACTTGATAAAAATTGTCCAATAAGAAATTTTCGGAGCTTAATCAATCGGGTGCAACTTTCGTCCCACCACGGACAGTAGTTAACAGTCGATGACTTACGTTTGTGTGGAATTGCCATTCTGGCAGCCTCTTCCAAAACCTTCAAGAATGACTCATAATCCGATACCAACTCACTCCGAAAGCAATCCTGCACATGAGCAGCAAAAATGTCCCATTTAGCCTTTTCAAAATTGAAGGGACTAGATAATGAAGGTGATTTAGTTTTCCTGTGGTATTGCTTCCGGAGAGAAAAATGGACTGGGAAGTGATCACTCCCAAGTGTATCCCCAATGGTAGTACACTGAACCAGATGGACAAGATCGGCGGTACATAATACTAAATCTAATACATTTGCATGATCACGACTGCAAGAGAGAAGAGTAGGAGTGCCGTCATTCATGCACACCAAGTCAAACATATCTGTAATACTCTTTAAGTTTATACCTCTTGAGAAAATGAGCACTTTTTATCGGACGGTAGCAATGGCGTTGGCGACGGCGAAGGCGTAGGCAACGGTGAAGGCAAAAACATTAGTGACGGCGAAGGCGGTGGCGACGGCGAAGGTGTTAGTGACGGCGAAGCCTTTTGCGTATGAACATTAAATTTGGAAAATATCGAAAGAAAAAAGCCGAAAGAAAGGAACCACTCATCTACGATGCTAGTTGTTTCCAAAAGTTAAATTTGGAAATATTAGCGTACAATTTAAATAGTGATATTCCTTTATGGCGTGGGCATTTAAATTATATGAAGATAAATAACCACTACGGTGCTAATATAGTTATAGGTATTGGTTTTGGAAAATATAGTACTGACGATGTCTATGTAATGTGAAAGCAAAAAAGAAGCAACTGTTTAAAATTTAAAATTTGATAATGGCTAATTTGAAGAAAGATATCACTATTTTAATTTACACTTTGATTTCGCCTTATTAATTGCAATAAACTGGCGTATACGATGTTTTTAGTGCAATTTCTTGTGCACAAATCTTTGCATGATTCGTTCTCGCCAATTTGAACTTTAACCGAACTCCACGATTTACCTCGCGAAAATGCCACGTACAATTGTCCATGCGCAAATACAAGTTGGCGTAAATAAATACCAACCATATCGAATGACTGTCCTTGTGATTTATTTATCGTCATTGCATAACAAACCTTTAACGGAAACTGGCGTCGTTTTAATGTGAACGGTAAACTGGTCTCTCCCGATGTGAGATCCATCCGCGGAATAAACGTTCGCGTGCCCTTAAATTGACCCATACTGATTTCTGCATGTATCAAATTGTCACTGAGACCTACTACTGTTAACCGAGTACCGTTACACAAACCGTCCGAAATTGCTAAATTTCTCAGTAACATAATCGGAGCCCCCACCTTGAGTGTAAGACTATGCGGTGGCATCCCTGAAGGGGTTAACGAATGCAGAAATTCTATGGGAAAATTGTCGCGTTCTCTCTGATCTGTCGCGTCGATAGAATCAGCACTTAAATAAGATTTACTCGTACCCGTCAAGTTTTCTATTATTTTCTCGTTAATCTGGTCGCACTCGTCGTTTCTGGGGCAAAGAATAATTTTAGATTGCGCATCGTTACCGGTGTTAGTATTGACATCGCCATAGATTGCCGCGACAACATCCCTCACGACGAATTCATCCGGTATTAAAATTAAATTTTCCGTTAAATTGGTATTTTGGGCGGCACGCAATTCGCCGTTTCCCAATTGCAATAGCCAATCTTTAAATTGTTGCTCACCGTCCAGTGCTCGCATATTTCGCCTAAGCTGGAAATGTTTGAATGCTGGCCATACGGTAGCCTGCACAACACACGACTCAACTATTAACGTTCTACTTCCGCGCGGTATAACCGGTAAACATTGCCTAAAGTCGCCTCCTACAAATACTACTTTGCCACCGAATGGCCTCTGATCGTCCGTCACATCTCGCAATAATCTATCAACTAAGTTAAACGCGTGTACATTGGCCATTGTAATCTCATCCCAAACGATTAAACGGGCCTCTCTAAGTTGCTGAGCTTCCGACGAATCCGCGGTAATGGATGACGTGCTCTCGGAATTTATATTAAACGGCAATCGAAACCTAGAATGTACGGTTCGGCCGCCTTTAAGCAAAATTGCCGCTATTCCCGTCCAAGCCACCGCAATTGTTTTAATATTACGAATGCTCAATTCGCTCAATATTGTGTTGTAGAGAAATGTTTTACCTGTACCGCGCGCCGGGACCGTCCAAATAAAATAGGCGTTCAGTTTCGTTATCGGAAAGTACCGCTCTAATTATGTGATCAAAGATATCCCTTTGATCGTTATTAAATAGCGCTTTATTCTGTTCTAATTCTTCGCGAATTTCGTTATTCATCGAATTTTCTTCGTGCTCGTCGTAACTAACGTCGTTTAATTCCGGTAAAATCGGCAAATTAAAATTATTATACTGGCAGCTATTATATTGTAACGCATTTGAAATTTGACGCAAAGCTTTAATTATCGCGGTATCAATGTCATTTCCTCTGCGAAGGAAATCTTCGATCATTGATGATTTAAATTTATCCCATAATCGCATAGGATCCGTAACCTGACAGTATGACAGTAGAGTGGCAAACAGTTTTCTGATCTGTTTAGGCATTTTATAAAAGGACGCGTCGCGCAAACAATTTTCCCACTCACTGTCATCTAATAGTAAATTTTTCGCCATCGCGGCGTCTTTGAATGTCGGATAAACCACGCCATGAACCGTTCGAATATCGCTATATGATTTTGGTCCTCTAACATGCAATAAAAGTAACCTGAGATGAAATAGTTCGCTATCTCTCGGAGATATATTGAATAAACGCGGAATAATTCTCATGTGTTTTTGTCGCGGTGTCCATTTCTTAAGTGTCTCATTAAAGGTATACCGGAACGGAATTTCCTGATACAAATAAGCTCTAGCATTGACATCGGTGGCGTTTAATTTCAACCACGCTTCGAACATCGAATCAGATTCCGCGGCTCTTTTTAACCCGTCAGCCTCTTTCCCTTTAGCGAAATAAACCGGTTTTTTTCCTTCCGCGTGGAATGATTAATTAATTAATTATCACGTGCGATGTACCGTACATCGGATAAGTTAATAAACGCCAGCAAGCTTCAACAGCGCTAACGTACCGCGAGTCAATATATTCCGTAATTTCGTCGTAAGCCGAATCTTCCTTTTCGACCAACGCGCTATCGTGTCCCTTATAAATGAATGTATTTATAAATGTATTTAACACTTTTTACAGACGCGCACACTTCTACGTTTGTGTGGCACCTGTATCGTTTTAACAACCACGGATTATACGGCACAACGAATCTGTTGTCGACTTCGAAAAAAGCATTTCCCTTTTTCAAACGAATAGTGCTACCGTTGTCTCTCCGTTTGTACGTGGGATACGCCTCAGTCCCAATTACTGTTGTCTCCGAAAACATTTTTGGAAAATGCTTTTGACATTTACCGTCAGCTCCAATGCAAATCGCGTCTGTCTTATTATTAATGCACGAAGTGTGTAACATGTGCTCTTTTACACACTCTAACAAATCACCGTCGCCCTCGGTATCGTCGGGAATTTCAGCTCTAACGAAAGCATCCACCCTTTCGGCCGTAATGAACTTACTCTCCCGATCGAGCGTAAGTAAAAGATGGACGTGTGGAAGTCCACGCTTTTGAAACTCTATCGTATGCGATGCATTTCCCGAAAACATTATTTACCGTTAAATCGTCCAAGAATGAAGACAATTTGCGAAAAAATACCCGACATATCAAATCGACTCGATCGTAATGGCTTTCCCATTCCTCTTTGTTGCGCATAATTTCCGGCCATTTCGGATTGCACGTAAACGTGACGAATAAATCGGGACGTCCGTATAATGCAACTATGGCCATGGCATCTTGATAGTTTTGCTGCATCGCCCTTGGACTACCGACAAAAGTTGACGGCAATATCACCATACGCCCTATATTTTCGCCGATTTCACCGTCTTCCCGCCTTTGTAAATAATTAATTAAACCGTCGTATTGTTGCGCACGAATTTTCCGCTGATTTAGTCTGATGTACAATAAGCGGTCCGATTCCACTATGCAATAACAGTGCACGATAAATTGTTGACTAAGTCGCCCGGCATTTAAAAGCGGACTAAACGAATTTCTAATGGATAATAGGCGATACTTTATAAATTCTAATCTGGAAATGCGTTTTCTTTTTAAATTGCCTCCCGTTTCGCCAAATTCTATATCAATTTGCCAACCCAATTCTCCCTTCGGAAATAATAAAGGAAAACACAATGGATCTAAATGGCAACTTCCTGTATTCAAAAATGTAAGTGCTGAAGGATCGTCCCGTAAAAATACGCGCAAATCATTACACGGAGGTAATTCGCCGTCAGTTCCTTCGTAAATTACAGCCACCTCGCCAACGTTACGAGGAATGTTATAACGACGTCTGTCTAACTGTGGGTTTTCGTTTATCGTTAAACATATAATGCCAATATTCTGTTGCGGTATCTGATTTAACATTCTCTGCTGTTCTAAGTGCATTTTTTCTCTTAGTGACATATACATCGCGGCATAAGGGTTTATCTGGCGCAGTAAGTTTTCGATTTGATTGATTAGTACAATATCACAGCCCCTAGGTAGTCGTTCCGCACGTTTCGGAACTGACTCTTCAGCGCCCAGAAAATACAACTGACCGTATTTTGGATTCTGTAATGCAGGGGTAATATCTCGAATCGCGTAATAAATAAGACCTCGAATAATATATATATTGGAAAAATTCCCACCCGGAGGGTAATGAACCGTAGCGCCAAAACATGCAAACGAAAACATGTTATTATAAATCATTATATCTCGCCTGTACCGTTTCGACAATCGTTTGAATTCTCGTAGATTTTTATCATTATGGCTTGTAGAGTCACGATTACGTCCGCCTTCATTTTCGCCATCACTATCGGAAATTTCATGGTCGTCTTCACTTAAATCTATATTGGCGGTACTAATGCGAGGTGCAGTTTGAGCTTGACCGGTCAAGAGCTCTTTTAAGAATAAAGGATATTCTTCTAACTCTGGCAATTTTATTAAACCACCTCGACAACAATAAAAATTCTCCCCGGTGAAGAACTTAGCACCACAATATGTGCAAATATTAACTAATTCTCCTGCATCGTGAACAACGACGTCTGTGGTGCATGCTACATTGGAAATTGTTACTGGCCTAATTACCGGAATAGGCACACTACTTTGTCTTACCGAAACCGCGGACATTTCTACTTGTGGGTGCTCAATACGCTCTTCCACATTTGGTCTAACGACGGATTGCAACAAATTATCAGCACTTACGTCGGTGACTGATATCGCGGTTATATTGTATTCATTAATTCTGCCATTAATTGATAAATTATCAATTATTTTGTCGTGCAACAATTCCTTAGTGCGTAAAGTAATAACGCAAGCAAGACCATTTGCACAAGGAGATCCGCGCTCATCCCGAGAGTGCGAGTCGAAATAATGATACATGCCTACGTTATGCATTATTGCTACAGACTGTCCGTTAGTAGTTAGTATACCGCAATCATGTGCAGAAAAAAAATTATTTAGTGCGACCTTCAGACAAGCGAAGGTTTCATCGATGTGCTCAATCAATTGTCCCGCAAAAATATCATCGCCGGTTGCAAATTTTACTCGCCGATTAAATAAAGATATCTCGTTAAATAGCTCAGACGCCGCCAAATAATTGTCATTTTGTCCGGGAAAATTGGGACGTGGACCTTGCGCTCGACTGACTCTATATAAATTGTCGCCCACACGTAAAATTTGGTCGATAGTCGCCGTATTCCAAGTCTCAATATTGACCAGTAATGAAGCTACACATGCCGTTGCAGCATTGGCCGTGCACTGGTTACCCCCATAGAATACCTGTAATAGAACGATATCTATTGGTAAAATTTTTGGTATAGGTTGTAAACGCCATCTCTGGAGGATTGCACTCAACATAACGGAAATTGGCGGGCCGCTTGAATTATTATTTTATTATTAGTGTTCGCATTTTATAGGTTGTAAACGGGTACAAAATAAGTGCGAGTTTTTCATAAATTTATATTAAAAACGTAAATCAATGAAAAACTATACACTCCTTTTACACCCATTTGACAATTTTTTATTTATTCATGAATATGCAATTAATGTTGGAATTAGTCAGATAGCATGCCAATTCTAATCAATTAAATTTTCTATTCTAATTAAATTTGGTTGTCAGTTATCAATTTATGGTTTCTAAAACACTACATACACATATGACTCAGATACACATTATTTTAAATAACAGAGGATATTATAATGTAAGTTTTATTGCAACACATAAGCCGCGGCAACGATTAAAAAAAGAAAAAAAAAAGAAAGTAATAAGTAATATATTTTAATATGTATGTACTTAATTAACAAAAAAACAAATAAATAAATAACTAGATAAAGAAATAAAATCGTGTCTGGGCACACAAAAGTTTACCCCAAGATTGGTAAACGAAGAATGCAAGACTGAGAACAAACTGAGGTGTAGCACAATGACTTCGATGGCTCGGACACCTTATAAGGATGCAGGCGACGAGAGCACCCAAAATGATTGTTGAGTGTTCCTTGGGAGGACGGAAGAGGTGAGGAAGACCAAGAACAACATGGAAGGCCGAAGTTACGACAAACATAATAAAGTATAACATCAAGAATTGTACAAAAAAAAGATGAACAAAAGAACAATATGGAAGATCTGAGAACCATAAAGTAACTAAAACACTTAGGATCAGACTGTTCATAACTTTAAATGTTTGAACTGGCCACTAGTGTCTACGAATGGATAAAATGACTGATTTTTGGAAGCAGTCAGGATTCGGAATAGTGGTTATTTTTTTAAATACAACATGATTTATCTTATTAGTATAGTAATGGAGAAGGAGCTTAATAAAGGACTTTAAAATTTTTAATTTGAGAGCTTCGGAATGTGGACAATTTTTGAAAGGAAAGTTATAGCTTGCAGAAATAATATGTAAAATATGGTAAATTATATTTTTGGATGCAATTAATTGAGGAAAGAGGGAATGCGACATATTATATAAATGTAGTATTGAATTAATGAATTCCCCATTACAATACTGGAGTTTATTGTGATTAGGATCGGCTTCTTTTGCTGTAATAAACGAATGTATTGCTAGTGGCACAGAGTCGGTATGTAAGACATTTGTTTTGCATGTGTCGCATTGTCTAATATCTGGTAAAATTTTCTTCGCCAACCATCCACTGACATAACTTATTGTTATTTTCTCCAGTATGGAGTACGGTTAAAAACTGGTGGGCAGAGTGGGCGTTATGCTGCAAGAGATTATTTCGTCTTCAGTTCTGACTTCTTGGTTCACAAATCTTTCCACAGCAGTCATCTTTGCTCCAGGGGAATGAAGTTTTAAAAAATTGTTGACCAGAAGTGATTTAAGGTATGGCACAAACTGAGAACATGTTGGATTATTATTGCGGACACCCTGCTGGCGAATCTGGCAGAAGAAGTTCTCCAAAGGATTTTGGTTGAAAGATCGGGTTGAAAACTCACTAAATCCAAGATCTTTTAGTTGCTTTTTAATTTATTTAAAACCCTCCAAAGTCGATACAAAATTTTTCAATACCACTGGTTTTGGTCTATCGGTAGCCTTTCGAGGAATAAACTCCATGGTCTTGAGAATTTTAATACCATTATCCCATGTTGTCACATGTTGGGATAACTCCCTGACAGGACGCCGCAACACCTTCCAGTCAAAGACATTTCTGCCTCCATTGACAGAATCAAACACCATATCAAAAAAGAGACAAAGGTCTAATGTATCTTGTGCCTCTGCGCACATAACTATTGACCCATCCACACTTGGACTACGGCTACGAACCATAAGGTCCATCGCTGCGTTGACCGTTTTGCTGAAGACTTGAGTGCAGCAAGATACCTTCATCTTCTTTATTTTGCCTGGCATAACGTGATGATCTGTCAGCTTTTTCATTATGAATGAACGACCGCTTTTGTCTATATTGTAGGCATCTACGATATGCGACCAATTTGCAATCTTCCTCTTGCCATCTTGCCAAAACATCAAGTCCTTGGTGAGTAAGTTATTGCGTATGCATTTTAGGAGATGTGGAGGGTCAAAGAGATGTATAATAGTGGTGTTGTCAATAATAATTATATCATTTCTTGGCTCCCACCATTTCTTAATGCATTTTGCCTTGTCTCTTCTTTGAGCAATGCAATTGCTTTGCAGTTGGTGGCTCCTTGATCGCATACCGAGGCAATGATCTTCAAGCCTATCGTACTAGCAGCTCTGACCAATTCTTTAAAATGGCAGAAAATTACATCTGCAGATGTGGTTGATTTACAGAAAGTGAAACCAACAGGTTGCTTCCATTTTCTGTAAATCCCCCGTAACATATACACCTGTACATGATCTGCCATTTCTGCCTTCCTTTCCTTGCCGTTGTCCACAAGCCCTTCAACCATGTCTGTCGCTTCATTATATTTAATGTGTGCCTGGAGGGACATCTCATCAAACATAAGTGTGCACAGCCTATCTTTCAGTGGCATTTTAGCAACTGTTTGCTCCAAACAACTAAACACAGAATGAAGGACACCAGGCTTAACAGGAATTCTGTTCAATAATTTACGTATTGTTTGTATTGATGGCAATGCAAAAACTTTCTCAAGAAGACGGTAACATCGGGGGCTGGTTTTATATAAGCTCAGCGCTAAACAGGCATCTTCCAGTACAAAACGTCTTCCTTTACGAGACTTCTTCCAATTAACTAGCTGACTTTCAATGAACCTCATTACTGTTGGTGGTAATGAAGACATATCGGCAACTTTTTCTTTCAACATTTCTACTGTTTCTGCCAGCGAAGAACTTCTCCTGAGGTAATAATACAGTTTTTTTTTCAATGACCTCAACTTGACTCTCGTATGGACATCAATCTTGGCTGCTGCAATTATAAAAACAACAAATTCAAACCAACAGTAAAAGAATAAATAAAGAAATGACTGCTTATTGCAACTGCTAGATAACCATTTAGTACAAAAAGCAAAATAAAAAAAAATTAATCCTAATATATAAGGCAAGTAATACAATATAATAATATAATTGGTACCAAGCACACCTGTAGTATTCTGAGTTTGCTCTCTTGATACTATAACATCGTGGTTTCCAAATCCATTCTAGATGTGCCAGGCACTTCCTGTGGCACTTCCTGTGCTTCCTGTAGTTCTGTAAAGCAACACACATGTACTATTATTAATACCAACAAGTAATTATGTTCGACTACATATGCCCTACAATAGTGTTCTTTTATAATAGTTTACTGTACTATTAGGTACCATTGGAGTACATTATATAACTCATAACATCTCTATAATATCCTCACCCCTCTCTTCCACTTGAAGACATTTCATAACCCATACTTTCGAGATATCATTTCTTTTATCAGGAAATTAAGAAATAGAATTATCCAACTAACGCCTCTGGCACTTCGATAACCATAATGCCTGCTCATGCCGTCAAGTATTCAACATTATATTTTACAGGAGTTATCAAATGTATCACTGATTACCTAATTATTTTGTAAAATGTCTACTTTTGAGCAAAGATATCTTCAACATTCGTAGCTTTATCAGTTATATTGTATAATACTAGACATATGTTTACCTAACTGTCTTGTTAGCTCCAATTTAGCAGTTGGTTTCTCCAGATTTGTTGGAATATTTTCCTGAATAGGATGCTCTCTTAAAACCACAGTCGAAGAACTACCGCCTACGGCATACTCTGATCCTATGTGAACAGTAACAATATTAATATATAATAGTAAATAAATAATATTCTATAAAATCCGGACATTATTTGGTCATTGTTCAGACAATTAAATGGTATAAATTTATAAAACAACTGTATAAAACTATTATCGAACATGCAGTAGCATGGTCATAATCAAGAGATAAAAAAATATGACTACTTTAGAATCTCAAAACATTGTCAGAGCACAGTGCAGTTTATAAATTATATAATTTAATAATTATTTTTAAAAAAATTGAAATAAAAATGTACATAGAATTCACAAAAAAAGTTTGATAATATAAATAAGTTATTAAACCAGTCATATATTTACCTGATTTGGTTGGAAGCACAAACTCATAGGACATAAGTTCTCTCTCATTTGGTGAAATTTTGTCCTTACAGTCCTTACAGGTAGCTGGAAAGGGAACGTCAACAGGTTCTAAAATAAATAATATTATGTTTTACAAACTTAATGTAAAACTCAGGGACAGTTTCCTTTCACAACCAACTGCTATATACATTTCGAATGTAATGTTGGTTTTATGAATATGAGTTGTTGCATTTAAAAGCTGTATAAGTCCACTTTGACAAAAAACATATATATAATTGGTATTTAATTTTTTTAAATAATTTTAAAATGTTTGAGAGAAAAGTGGACTTATGCCACTTAAAAAAAAACAATGACACGTATAATGAGAACTCGCTTGAACTAACTTGCGCGAGAACTAACTTGAAGTATACTACGTATTTACCTGGTAAAAAAAGGGTTGGTATAGCACCAGTGATCAATCGCAAAGTTGAAGTTTCTGTCGACTGAAAATGTCTTTTGCAGACAAAACGCCTTCTATGTACAAGATCGGGGTCCTTCTCCAATAAATCTTGATTTCCAACCGATACCAACCAAGCCCTGAATAATGCTGAGTTTTTGGGGTCTGGAAAACGGTACAGGGTCTTCTCTGTACCAGCACAAAAGGACACACAACAACGTCTCCTCTCCACTGCAACATAAAATGTGTTTATTACCGTCGTTTTAGCACAAATAATCGCTTTCATTCAAAATGTTTATATACTTACCTTTCAAACCTCAATTAAAGTACATTATTCTAAGTTTTCAATCAAAATCATTATGAAGAGTAAAACATTGCTTTACTCTTCATACCTTTACACGAACATGGAAAACGTGGATGATTAATTCATCAATCAAGTTAAAATCATTATGTACTTACTTTTCAATATCAAAGAACCTTGCAAACGCACTATAATACACTTCAACAAAATCTACGTTTCAATTTTCGAATAACTCGACAATTTAAATTGATGCAACACGTCAACTAAAAATCAGCCAATGAGAACGCGTAATTTCGGGTACCTAACTTCACCACACCTCTGGAGCGCGTTCGGTTAATCTTCCCTGGAGCGGAGGTGGGAAATGCTCGGACAACGTTTGTAGAGTGTTTCTTTATTGAACGCATAGTAACACTCGATGACGTTATTATTATATATATTATTATAAATAAACGATGTTAATCGGAGTGTTATTTGGCGAGTACCTGCGGAGAATAACCGAACGCGCTCCTCACAGTGCCATCTCTGGAGGATTGCACTATCCAGCTTTCAACAGCCAATGAAAATTGACTATTTTCTTCCCGTATGACATATATCCCCTTGGTTACCCCTACTTTGAACGCTAAATTCTACGCTAGCTTGATTAAATGAACTCCGCACTATTATAAATTCTGGATAGATATTACTTACGATGTCAGAATATGTAATATCGTCAATCTTACTCTTTTTAGGGCTGTCCGCAACCGAAATATTATCGTCTACCGTTTCAATATTGCTGCCGTTGCCGTCATTAGCACCAATCGAAGACAATTTTGGCGCTTGTTTTGTCTTCTTCCTTCGTGTCAAACGTGGCTTTTTGGGCCCCATTTTAATTGAATAAGTAACTGAAAAAGCATGTAAAGTGTGATAATTAGATTTGACTCGTAATAAAAATATGATTAAAGACGTAATTTTGTTATACAGAGTGGTGATAAAGTTCGTAGTTATTTAGTGTTTTCAAGAAAAAAAAAAAAAAACGCTCGGGCACGTCGATTTTAATTATTAAATAGCCACCTTATGGCGTAAAAATTTCATCTATGACGTCACCTATTTCGGAGCAATGACGTCATCAATATTTTTTTAAACGGCAACCCCAATTTTTTTTGCTGTTTTTCAGTAGAACTCGTCATTGCATAAATGACGATGTAAAATAATTGGTACCTTACATTATTATTATTATTTTTTTTTTTTTTTGAAAAAATAGCACATTTAATTTAACAAATAAAAACTTAATTTTAATGGAAAAAAATATTATTGAACCCAAAAAAGACAAAATTTAGCGCAAATGTTTAAATTGTTCTGTCCAAATTCTACAGCAAAGAATTCGTGCAGAATTGGAGCAAATTAATCTTGACAGTTTGGAACGCAGTGTGCATACAAAGTGTTTTCACTGGTATCGGTCGGTCAATGTTAAATGGTTGGTGGAGAACAATTTGAACATTTGCGCTGAATTTTGTGTTTTTTTTTCTTTTTGGATCCAATATACATCGTCGTTTAGGCAATAACGTGTTCTACCGAAAAACAGGAAAAAAATTGAGGTTGCCATTTAACAAAATTATGGATGACGTCATAGCCCCGAAATAGATGATAAATTCTTATGCCATAAGGCGTTTTTCTTGAAAACATTAAATAACGATGTCATGAATTTTGTTCCGAACTTTATCACCACTCTGTATATTTGGAAATCTTGACGTAAATATTTTATATCTTTTTTAATAATGCACTTCAATAACAAAAATATTGCTAATAAGCCCAAGAATAACATTTATGTTAGAATACATTTGCGTGATATGTATAAAAAATTGCTTAGGCAATCAAACATGTAAAACACCAGTAAGATGGGTTGCATACCCTGTGGAAATACATAAATGCAAATGTTTGGAGAAAATGTTCAGGAGATATGTATGTCAACGTTGCGGCATTAATTCTTAAAAGCTAAAATCAGTTATTGAGATAGAATCTGAAATTACATTGATTTAATCTTTCTATGCTTTAGGTTTGAAATAGGTAATTTTAGCGGTCACAGCTGAATACAAAATCGTTACAAACTTATGTTATCAAAATTAGAATTGACGCAAAATAACGATGTATCATGTACATTGCATACATTTATTAACTTTCAATCTAGTACGATTGAAGCTATATTTATTTACAGAAACAATTTCGATAAAACGTAGAATAAGCTCTTAGCTTATACATACAACTGAACATTATTAGAAGAGATAGCTAGTAATAGCGCAATAAAATACTTTTGTATATAAACGTTTCGATTTGCATTTTTACATTCCAAAATATATCCATGCATAATACGATTGAAATAGGTTATATTTCACTTACCTGTTCAAAATATCGGCGAAAGATTTTCGTTTTATAACAAACGATTATTATTACGATATATTAGACAACTAATATACGTAATGTATTGAAAAAAACTGTCGAAAAAAGCTATTATCGTATTACGGAAATTCTGTAGTACGCATTCACTGCTTGATTGCAACAATCTGGAACAATATAGGCGTTCTTTGTTAAAATTCGTTAAAAAACAAAAGAATTTGGAAAATTAATAGCAGTAACTGTCGGTAGATGGCGACACAGTGTACTATGAATTTCATGCAAGATAATATTGTTATAGGCGTATTTTTCTGGTATTTTACTGTTCGGTTTCTTTTTATTTTTAAATATGCTTTATTATCAAATGTATTTGCCAAATGGTTAATTGATTTGTGATTCAAATCTTTCACGCCTACTTACCTCATTTGGCGATAGGGGGCGGCAGGTGATTATGTCTTGCCAACACTGCCACATAAAAAGTTCCATTGAAAAACCGTGATATTAAATAAATTTTAAAAGTATAATACATAGTAATTTACATGAAATCCCAATTAATGCTATTTATTAAGAATAATAACTCAGAAGGGCTTTATCCTGCATCAACATTCAAAGCCTCCTTGAAAGTCACGGTAGGTATAACTTACCATTCTTAAAAATATTATTTATTGTATTAATTTGTAGAAAAGCCTGGGTCCTTACTTACGTAGTGGAAAGTGTAAAAAAAGGTCACCACTTATGCATCGGTAGATAAAGCTTAACGTATTGTCTTATGTAGAGTAAAAGCAATCAAGACGCAGTATGCAGGACAGGACATTTAGAAAATGGTCATAATCAGTCATAATTATTATTTTTTTATTTTTATTTTAGTAATTCAACGACTTTATGGACAATGAGAAACGTAGGAGTTTCACCGACGTGGACAGTTGTGACTGCGGATACCTATTCAAGATCTTTGAAAGGTGCATATTTAAAAAATTCCCTATGAAAAATGTTTATCTTTGTGACAACGTTTGCATATCAACAATACTAAAACTACATAGTCGTACAACTATTTGATTTAGGAAAGACTACTTCAAGGTTTTGATTATTAATATGTGTTATTTATTTTAGGGGTGGAATCCATTTCGATGAACGTTAAATGGAAGCGTTGAAGGCGCATACCTTGCTGCCTGTCCGGAATGGCTAAAGTTCTATTTTATTAAGACCAAAACCATAGCTATCACATGTCGTTAGTTCCGTAATAGAAATGTATCCTACCTGATAATAAAAATTTATATTTTTGCATTGAATAGATATCAATAAAACAATAATTCTTTTACAAAATTGTTTTCTTAAAAAGAAAGAAGTACAGGAAGTTTGTACAGAGATTTTTCATTTATTGAAATGTATCCGTGCGTCCAACGTAACAACCATTTGAACAAATTGTTTGGAAATGAAACAAATACGTTATAAGTTACAAAAGAAAAAATATACTTTGCCCAAACGGAACTAAAAGTACCTGTTATTATATTATTTTATTATATTAATTTAAAAAGTACCTATAATTATAATTAAAAAAAAAAAAAACGTTACGAAACTATGAAAATATAGAATAAACCTACGTACGAGTTACGCAAGCCGTCAACAGATGGCGCCACGTTCGTTTATTTAACTACGAAATATATAAATATAGAAATATTATTTATATCTGTCGTACTTGGTCTGCAAAATATTGCCGACACCAATTAACCAATACACACAATAATTAAAAAACATATTGTGACAGCATGCAGGTACGTACGTTGGTTTGACCGTCAAAATTTTGAATTCTCGCGCTCGACAATGCCGAGCGTATTACGCATGTGGTGGCACCAATGAAATATTCGAATTCAATTGTTTCGAATGCGTTTGTTTTCCAATTAAATTAACGGTAATAACGATTTGTTTGTGTTGCCGTGCATTTATCGACAAAATGGATAACGAGAAATTAAACAAATTATATAATAATTCGATATTTTTAGGAGACAGTAATTTCAGACGTATATTGAGCGCTTTTGGTAAGTTCACAATATAGATTTGAATATATTTTTATTTTAATATATTTTATTGTTATTAGGAAAAAAATACTTCTTTAGTGGTAACAATAAAAAATGCCATCATCTGGCAGTCGGTGGCCAGTCAATTCGACAACTAACAAGGCGATTAAAAAAAGGCCGACAAGATCGAAACAGCATGTGGGCCACCAACTTTGCCGGCAAAAATGCTATTGTTTTAGTTGGATTAATAAATGTATTAAACAATGATAAAAAAAATACAATAACGACCCAACTAAAACATTTGATAACAGAATTAAGAGGACACAGTCCCAAAAAGATTTTTTTTTGCACACTGCCGGAGTGCAAGGAATTGAATGTAAAAGTATGATGTTTTATCAGCTAATTTTCAATATTTTAAAATATTATAATTTTAGGAATTGAACGATAAAATCAATGAACTTTGCTGTTTTTATGGCTTGACCGTCATAAATCTCAACAAATTTGTAAAAGAACTGCCGTTCAATACATTTGAAAGGTATGTAACTGCTATAGTGTTCTTTTTTTTAAATTATATATATATGACTATTTAGTACTATCAACCAGAAAGTCGATGCACATCAATATAACTTTTCGTAATTTTAAAACGTTTCGCAGTTTTCTTTGTATTGTTCAGTACAACTAAACATAGAAATCATGTACTCAAATTTGTATTCTAAATTTTAATGTAACTTTATATAACACCTTTTCTTTGCTACATCGCTCCGTTGATAGAAAAGTGACTATCAAAAATTCAAACAAAAAAAAAATTTTTTTAGCAGAGGCTTTTTAGTTTTTTTTTTGCGTTCATGATCAATTATCTCAAAAAATGGAAATTTACTTTGACTTATGTCACTTTTTTATCAACGGAACGACATTTGCAGACATATGTAGTAACAGCTCAAAACAATTTTATGCCAAATAATAAGTAATATTTGATATTTTTCAGAGACGGAATACATTTTAACGGCAGGACACAAGATGCCGTAGCAAATTTTATTGCAACTAATGTTTATAAATAAAAAAAATAAATATTTTTGAAATATGAAAGAAACAGAAGTTTTATTTGCTAGTTTTTACTTGTCATATAAAACAATCGTACTTTATTGCGACAATAAAATTAAATTGCTTTGTATAGATATTCATATTATTTTATTAGAAAAAAAATTACAAAGAATAAAACAATATTGTCAGCATATATCAACCACTTAACATTTCTGTGCTAAACAGATTTTTATATTGATATTACAATAATTATAAAAAATTGCCTTTTTGTACCAATACACAATAAAAAGTCAATCTTAAGTTATCCTTTACAAAAAGATCTAAATACACATTTGCTACATACCTTATTTTTGTTAATCGTATATAAAATATATGATATAGATGTATGTTATATCAATACAAAACAATAACAGATTTGTATCACACTGTATCTCATGCTAAGTCCACACATAACGCGTACAGCTGAGCGGTAGGTAAAGCGGAGCTGATGGCCATACAGACAGCGAAGAGGAGAACGGGGTGGATAGCACGCTTGCTAGTGGGTAGCGGAGAGATCAAAGTTGTCCGAAATATTAGAGAGTATTCTCCATTTTCTCGTATCAAATACCCCACAAAATGCTTTGAAAACCTGTACATGTGTGGCCACTGCCAAATTTACACAACGCTTTACTCTCCACTGTTCACTACGTTGCTCGTACATTGTGTGGCCTAGCCCTATTCTGAAATAAACTACTACTATACTATACTATACTATATACAGAAAACATTACAAAACATACTATAACATTATATTAATTCTAGAATAAAACTATACACTGTCAGCAAGAATCAACAAATCAAAATTAGCTATTAACTTTTAACAAAAAACATATTTTCACATAGATGTATGTTTACTTAATGTTTAACAATAATTAAGAAGAAAATTGCAAGAAATAAACTTACTGACATTTGCTACGACATCAAAGATATATATTATTTATACAAGTCTAAAAAATCATATAAATAAAAATATTAAAAATCCCATAACTGCATCGGATCTGTAACCTGACAGTCGTAAATAATTTTCTGAATTTTCTTTTGGCATTTTATAAAAGAATGTATCGTCTAAGTAATTTATCCATGCACAGTCGTCTAATAATAAACTTTTCGCCAGCGCAGCATCTTTGAATATAGAATGAAGCACACCATCAACCATCCGAATATCGTTGTAAGATTTTGGCTTTCTCGAGTATGATAAAGCTAAGTTGAAATAATTCGCTATGGATAATTGCATAATAATGTTCATGGTTTTTTTGCGTTATACATTTCTTATGAGTTACTATTAGTAAACCTAAATGAAATTTGCTGACATAAATAAGCATTGATATTGGTGTCGTTTAATTTCCGCCAGGTTTCAAATATTGAATGAATTTTGGCAACTTGTTTTAATACGTCAACCTCTTTTGCTTTATCAAAGTGAACCAACTGTTTCCCTCGCTCGTGAAATGAGAGTCTAATTATCTAATACTGGGCCATCGTTATTGAGAGTCAAATACTGAAATCAATACTGTTTTTTTGACACTAATATACATAGCAAGACTTCTTTAAAAAATGTACAATTTATTGTATGTTCAGGTAAAGACTCGTTTCCAAAACTAATGTCTTATCGTCAAAGGCGCCCGTACAGATTGGCTGTTCTGTCGGTCACAAACAGACATTACTTCCAATTTCATAGCATGTCTTGAAACCTCCTAATTCTATTCCAATTTCGAACGTTTAGTCCTCCATATTCCAGAAAACCTGAAAAAATATTAAAATATAAATAAAATAATAAAAATATAGAAAATATTTAATTTTTCAATAATTCCACATTTCTTCAATGTATAGACTTCTCTTATAATCCGTTTCATTTCTAATTTGTTAAGGAGATCAAAGCAAATTATTTAATAAGAGCAAGAAAATATGAACAATTTTTGATAAAAAAATATGTACAATCATATTGCTTACTCAAAATATATACAGTAATGTTCACTTATAAAAAACATCTGCTTATTGTAAACCACTGCAGAAAGCAAGAAATTTTCAATTGAATAGAGCAACCTCAAGGGTGAAAGCAAAATTAGTTATATGAATTAAATTACTGAAATTGTTTACATTAATGTTAAAAAAAATCAAAAAAGAAACAATGCAACCATACCCTACTTTTTTTAATTAAAGAATTATTTCAGAAAAAAAGAAAAACAGGGTATGGCTTTGTAAACACAAATTATGCAACCAAATATACTAATATGTAATAATGGTCGCATATCTTAAAAATATGATATATGAAAGGAATCTTTTGCACACTACAAATAATTAATATTTTCAACTGTAAATATAGGCAAATATCTCAAATTGTATACAAAAATGAACTGCAGATGTTACAAATAAACACCTGCTTCAAAACATGGTTGCTTACATTGTGTTGTAATGTGTTCAAAATAACAAACCATGAGTAAATAATAAACCATAACTATAGAACTTAAGAGTTTTACTTGGATATATTATGTAGAAGATCATCAGTGTATATAAATTCGTTCTAGAGTAGCTTATATTGTGTTTTTAACTTGCTTGTATTGATAAGAAGATAATTAAGACATATTAAAATAGAAATACATATACAATCATCTACCATGAACTATTCAAATTTTTTAGTTATCAATAGTATGCAGAGGTCATAAATTCTCTGAGGGAGAGAAAAAAACCAATACATATTCTCTTGATACCGAATAAATTTCAATCTGCTTGCTATACATTGATCATTATATTAGGCAACCAAACGTACATATACGCAAATAAATTTGTAAAAACAGTACTAAATTATACATCCCCAGCCTCATACCTTTCTCTCATGTTAATGAACTTCCGTTGTAATGAACCCTCTGAAATGATTTGTGGGGGTTAATCTGTATGTGCATTAAGTAAGACAATCCTACATTTATTTCGATTCTTCTTTCGATTTTACAATACAGATGAATTACAGATAAGAGAATTAAGAAAAAAAAAATGAACAGTATCCAGAGGAGAGAAAAAAACCCCAAGTACAAGTACATATTCTCCTGATAATGTATAACGTTCAAACTGTTTTCTATACTGGCATTGTAGTGTAGGTAACCAAATGTACATTAAAATAAACTTGTCCCTAATTTAAAAACAAAAGATATAGTGATCACATCGCATAAAAATAGAACATTATAATAAAAAATCATCTCAACTTACATATGTACTGTTTAGTTGAAAAGGCTGTTCGTTTGAACGAAAACCTCTGTCTCTTACATATTATGCAGGCAAGCAAATTGCCATTGTTCCGCCAAAGTCTTATTGTCAAAAGCGCACATAGAAATTGGCTGGAAAAACGTTCTGTCGGTCATAAACAGACATCCCTTCCAATTTTATAGCATTTCTTGAATCCTACTCGTTTTATTCCAATTCCAAGCTTTTATTCCAAAATATTTTAAAGAAAAAGCCTGTAAAAATATTAAAATATAAATAAAATAATATAAACTACATATATATATAAAGTATAGTAAATATTAAATTATTAATTAATGTTGAAAAAAGCATACAGAACCATTGCAAATATACCCTGTTTTTTACCGAAAGGATCATTTACCAAGAATTTGTAAACAAAGATTATGTACAACAGAACATACAAATATGAAACAGTGGTGGCATACCCTCAAAAATCTTTTAAATTATATATGATATATTGATATATGAAAAAAATCTGTTATAATCCATACAATATTCCCTTTAAAACTGAATAAATTTCAATACAGTTTCTTTACTTTGTACTAATTTGAATACAATTATAGAACAATACCTTTATTTGCGTATAGATCTTGTCATCCTTGTCTTGTTTTTGAAGAACTGCTTGAATGTTGTTCACCGAGAGAGAAGAAATGTTCAAATCAATGTTTGCCAAAGTAACGATGGTACAGCGACGATAGGGTAACGTAGACCGTTGATGAAACGCGCCAACGTTCTAGCACGAGATCTTGCTCTACGACAGAGTCAATCGGAATGACTTTATCTATACTTCGGTGGGCCATCATACAATCTGGGCGAGATAGGACCACTGAGCCAGATAGATTACGCCACACATTTGGAATAATATTCCAAAATAAGCATTTTTTTCCTTCAAAGTCATCTATACATAAAAGAAAATGTGCATTAAAATGTATCCAATTCCTCCTTTGAACATGCTTTCCAGGTCGTTTTAATACTCACCATTAGAGAGAAATCGTCGAAAGCTCAAAGATTATACAACCAAATATACTAATACGTAATAGTGGTTGCATACGCTCCCACGAATTCCGAATTCTTTAAATATCATTTTAAAATTCTTTTAAATTATGATATATAAAAGAAATCTGTTGCGTACAACAAATAATTAAACCATGGTTCTATAGTATAAGTAAATATTTGGTTGTAAGAAATAATTTCTACATTTATTTCGATTATTGTTTTGACTTGATGACATATGGCTATGTGACACATAGCTATATGACTTTACATGTAACTGAATAAAACAGCCCTTAATCTTATAATAATCATTATGCTGTCGCTGTATGTTTGGCTTAGAACGATAAAAATTCATAATCATCAATAGTTACCTAATTTATAGTCCACTATTCGGCTAGTAAAAATGTCCCTCCGCAAGATGATAGAACAACGTGACATCTTTCCGTCAATAAAATGCGACAATGCTCTAGCAAGAGCTTGTCCCTCGAAGAAATTGATTTAAAACAATTTCATCTGCACCTGTAGTCGATAGTTGTAGGCGGATCGTCTCTCATTTTGTTCAACGCAGTCATCCATCCTGCTTGGGTAAGCCAACGTTCAGGTGCAGCAACTGGAAACATGACGAAGGGGATACCTGCGTCAATGCTCTAGTAAGATCTTTTCCCTCGAAGGAATTGATTAAAACGACTTTGTCTCTACTTGTAGTCGACAGTGAAAGGCTCATTTCGTCCCATTCGGCGATCCATAATCCTTCCATCGGGAATCATTCATTTGTAGACTTGAAAAACCTAAAACCACTCAGCGAGAAAGTTTACGGTATAATAAAACACATTTCCGGCTCGAATTGAGTTTCTATCGTCTTTTCCTTTCCAAAGTAAACGTTTTCTTTCCTGAAAATCATCTATAAGTAAAAGAGAATGGATGTTATAACACATTCAAAACCTGCACAGCGGTGACTAAATCGTACAACAATAGTTAAAATGCCCATTTGCAAGACAAAAACCTAATCAGATGTCAAATCGTGAATAAAATGTGTCAACGCTCTAGCAGAATCTTTCGCCTCAAAGCAATACAGTACAGAACTCATCACTTGATTCTTTAGTTAATGTTCTACACACAGTCATTAACATGGAGCAATAAAATAAACTTATGTGACATAGCTATATGACTTTACGTGTAAGTGAATAAAACAGCCCTCAATCTTATAATAATCATTATGTTGTCGCTGTATGTTTGGCTTAGAACGATAAGAATTCATAATCATCAATAGTTACCTAATTTAGAGAGAAGAACGCATAATATTTCCTATAAAGCAATTATTGTGTTTGCCAGCGTAGTAGCGCTAGTAAAAATGCCCCTCCGCAAGACGATAGGATAGATCAACGTGACATTTTTCCGTGAATAAAATGTGACAATGCTGTAGCAGCATCTTTTCCCTCAAAGCAATTGCCACATGTGGGTTCGTAATCGATAATCGGTCGCACGTTCTCCCTCGGTGGGCGATCTGTTCAGTCAACGTCGAATGTTTCCGCACCTGTCTTTCGACGCAACAAATCGACAAAACTTCCGAAAAAAAAAAATACCTTCAGATGGCAACAGTGATCACCGAAATCTAAAAACAGCACAAAATTATACAACGGCAGTCTCATAAAGATATACCGTACAATTTTCTCATACAACGTTCTCGTCGTGTCAAAAGCGAGAACATAACCGTCCACTTTGTAGGAATACACCTGAATCTGTGGCAAATGTGGAGCGTCGCTAGCTTTTTAATCGAAATGGGACGTCTCCTTCTTCAATATTCTGCAAAGAATCAAACTGCCAATACAAACACCTAGAAAAAGCAAAAAATTACTTGCCTATGCCGATTAAGTAAACACTACATACTTCTCTTTCTCATGTTAGGCTATCTTTGTCATTTTTCTACCTCTTTCTTCGATTTTATATAAGAATTCAACTATATACATATAACCAAACTATATGTAAAGTATTTTAGGTTATCCAGGTAATGTGACAACTGCTGCTACGAACGACGGTAGATGGCCCCACTAATTTCGATTTTTTTTCGCTCCAAATGCGTTTTAGAGTCGGTCTTTTGCACAAGTTTCCTTCACAAAGGGTTGGACATCGGGCTCGAACGACGTTCAAAGGGGCGGCATGTGTCGCCTCAAAAGATGCCAATTTTTAACATCAATTTCGCAGCAAAACGAATAATCCTTGGAAATGTTTAGCCACGCGCTTCCACCGTCACCTCCGACGCCCCATTTCAATTCCACCTCACACAATAATCAAGCGCAAATGCAAGAGACGCATTTCTAACCTCACTCTCTGACAGCTATCACGCGTCAATCGTATCTCGCAGACGTAGATCCCAATCTCTTGTCACAGGGACTCGCAAGGGGCATTCCGTAGTCGTTCACGCGCACAATCACGTATCGTCGGCCCTATTTCGAGCCGGTAGGACATAAATTTGAAAACGTTTAGCCGCTCGATGACATCTTCTTCTTCTTCTTCTTTTGTTAAAGGTAAAGTTGGTGTTTAAGCCAAATAGGCTTCTTTTTGACACCAGTCACTGCTCTTTTTCCCTTTTGTATTATGGATCACTCCAATATTAATTCTGCCCTGTGGGGGAAAGGAAATATACAAACACAAACATGTAAAACTCTTCTCGAAGGGGGGGATTGTCCCTCCATTCACAAGCCATAAAAATCCCTCGGCGAGGAAATGAAAAAAGGTAACACGGGACAAGGAAACAAAGGATCAGAAATACAAAACCAAAAGCCTTAGATGTAAAAGTCACAAGATAACATAAAGCTATACATCAATTTGTACACGGAAAATGAATTAGTAGCTAATAATGTAGTCAAATTATAGGGGGATTGTATACCCAAACTTAACAAACCCTTAAAAAATGGTACTCTCAAAAATTCATAATTAGGGCACCCAAAGAAGAAGTGATTAAGATCTCCAAAGTGGCCGCAGCTACAACTGGGAGAATCCTGTAGCCCCATCCGATAAAGATGCGATTGAAAAAGACCATGACCGGACCGCAGTCTGCAAATTGTGGATGTAAAATGTTTGGGAATAAATCCCTTCCCATCAAACCACGATGGAAAGTCTACTCTAGGCTTTAACAGTCTGAAAATCCTTCCCCTAGTCCTGCTTGAAACGTCCCACTGGGTCTGCCAGCACTGAATGGTGTAGGCTTTAATATTGGACATAATATCCTGTGGGTCATCCAGTGGGGTAACCAAGGAACCTTCTTCTGCCCGACCAGCCAATCTATCTGCAATTTCATTGCCCACTATGTCTGCGTGTCCTGGAACCCAACAGAACTCTACACTCGATCCGACACAACGGCGCTGCCATGCCATCTCCACAATCTGGTATACCAAGTAATGTCCCCCAACATGCAATCCATGGTAGTTCATGATGGCTGTAATAGCACTTAAGGAATCCGAGAAAATAATAGCTTGCTGGATATCCCTCTCCTCCACGAACTTCAAAGCCCTGACTATTGCTAGCAGCTCCACGGTGAATATTGAAAGGTGAGATGAAACTCTTGCAGCGAAACTTAAATTCAGAGAAGGTGCATGGACTCCAAACCCAGCATAGAGAGGGTCCGACTTAACTGACCCATCCGTAAAGAAGATAATAAATCCAGGCCACAAACTCGTAACTTCCTCCATAAACATGGAATTGGTATTCAACTGACCTGTAAGATTTTTGATATCACTGTACATCCTTAATGAAAGAGTAACTTCTGGAGAAAAGAAAACTTGAGTGAAGTCTCTTCTATATGTATTTAAAATACTCGTTCTCTTCATTTTCCTCAACAGTGGAGCTACCCTGGCAAATGCGGTTACGGCCAAAGGTATTCTGGAGGCAGCAACACGTTCTCCTTCATATACGGTATGTAAGGTAAGAAGCATTGTGGCAATGGGATTGGGGCGAGTCGTGTGATTCTTAATAATAAATTTCTCCGCCGAAGCATTGAGTCGTAAAGGTAAAGGAACTTCATTCATCTCAACCAGCAGCACATTAGTGGGGGTAGAATTTAATGCACCCAATATAAATCTAGCTGCCCGAAATTGAATTTTTTGAAGCTTGTAGAACACTTTCTTTGGCATGGGTGACATAATCCACGTGCAATAATCCAGACGTGACCGAATTAAAGCTTTATATATCATAGTAGATATCCTTGTTGAACAACCCCATCTGGTGGATGAAAGGGATTGAAGAATATTCAATGCCTTACCACAAGCCAATGAAACCTCATTCGCATGTTGAGCCCAGGACAACTTTGAATTCAAATGAACTCCAAGATATTTTATATTGTTTGTAAAGTTGATAGTGGAATCATTATACACAATGTTTGGAATAGTTTCTGCTTTCCTTCTCCTGGAAAAGATCACTGCTTTAGACTTGCTCAAGGACAATGATAAGTGTCTTTCTTCTAAAAAAGCATGCAAACATTTCATAGCCTCATTGAGTCCGGCAACCGCTGCCTCAACTGATTTGGCCTCACAGATAAAGACAACATCATCCGCATACCAAATAACCCTGACACCAAATCGAAGCAAAATTTTGTTCAGGCCACTGACATAAATATTGAATAAAAGGGGGCTTAACGGGCTGCCCTGCGGCAGTCCCCTGAATGACATCCTCGAGCCAACACCAAGCGGGTCATTTTTAAGACGCAGTGTCTTAAAGGCAATCAGTTGTCTCAATAATTCAAGTACATTGGATGGCACTCCCCTGTCTGCGAGAATCCTTAGCATCGTAGGAATGTTAACATTATCATATGCGGACTCAATGTCAGCGAAAAGCGCCACCAGCACCCTACGCCTCAAGAAAGCTGTCTGGACCATCCCAACCAAGGAAAAAAGGCACTCCGGGACTCCCATACCTCTCCTAAATCCGAATTGTAGTGGTTCCAAGAGAGAATGGTGCTCAAACCACCACTCCAATCGAGTGAGAATCATTTTTTCCAAAACTTTTCGGTCACAGTTGATAAGGGCAATGGGACGATATCCCTCCTTTCTATTGGCATCCTTACCACGTTTTGGTATAGGCACAATAAGGACATCTGACCAATGAGCAGGAATTTTGGCACCCCTAAGAATATCGTTAAATGCCTTCAATAGGAATTCTTTTGCTTCGTCAGGGATGTTTTTGAGCATTGGGAATGCTATCAGTCCTGAACCCGGGGAAGTATTTTTGGGAGTATCCAATGCTAAATATAACTCTTTCTTTGAAAACTCGGCTGCGATTTCGCTGTCACTTGACTCCACCATGAATGGTTCCAGTTCCTCCCTTGAAGGGACATAATCCGGACAGAGAGAAGACATGAAATCAGGGGTCCAATCCTTATTTGATTCTCCAACAAAGTTATTCTGGTGTGGAGCATTTCTGAAGCGTCTTATCGTAGACCAAATATCAGAAATCGAAGTCTCTCTGCTAAGGTTTTCGCAAAAGGTCTTAAAGGACTCCCTCTTCTTCCTCAATAGATGCTTCTTGCAGAGTGCAATGTATCGTTTAGCTATTACAAATGAAGTCCTGCTACCACTTGATAAAAATTGTCCAATAAGAAATTTTCGGAGCTTAATCAATCGGGTGCAACTTTCGTCCCACCACGGACAGTAGTTAACAGTCGATGACTTACGTTTGTGTGGAATTGCCATTCTGGCAGCCTCTTCCAAAACCTTCAAGAATGACTCATAATCCGATACCAACTCACTCCGAAAGCAATCCTGCACATGAGCAGCAAAAATGTCCCATTTAGCCTTTGCAAAATTGAAGGGACTAGATAATGAAGGTGATTTAGTTTTCCTGTGGTATTGCTTCCGGAGAGAAAAATGGACTGGGAAGTGATCACTCCCAAGTGTATCCCCAATGGTAGTACACTGAACCAGATGGACAAGATCGGCGGTACATAATACTAAATCTAATACATTTGCATGATCACGACTGCAAGAGAGAAGAGTAGGAGTGCCGTCATTCATGCACACCAAGTCAAACATATCTGTAATACTCTTTAAGTTTATACCTCTTGCATTGGTTTTTGGACTCCCAAACGCTGGATGGAGAGCATTAAAGTCTCCCACAATGAACATCGGTCCAGGGTCTAAGGATGCGATGATCCGTCTCCAGTCATTAGATGTAAAATCGGTGTATGGTGGTATATATCCAGCAATAAAGTTGATTCCAGAAATTCTAAAACTTACAAAATGAGCATTATTGCCAAAATCATGCTCAGAGATCGATTCTACTAATATTGCATGTTTGACAAGCACTGACAAACCACCGTACCCATCAGGCCGGTATAAATGATATGCTTTGTACCCAGGCGTTGAAATAGGGTAATTAGGGTGTAGCCAGGTTTCACAGACTACTACAATATCCTGTGGATGTTGAGACAAAAAATGAAAAAGGCTGGTTTTATTTTTCCCTATGCTTCGAGCGTTCCAGGTCATGCAATTTATTGTGGGTGTGTCTGTCATTGTCGAATTGTATTGATTTGATAGTGGTGTCGCTTATCGTTGTCTTCAGAATTTGATGTAGGATATGGTGCAGTAGATGTAGATTTAGATGTTGAAGGTAGTGAGTTGTTATGTACGACACGATGTGAAGAATTTAACATCTCCGGGGCAGCAGATTCCAGAGGACTATCAAACTCCACATGTTCCTGACATGATCGCTTGCTGTATACCTCAGTCGGTCTTCCATTTGGATAAAAAAGAAGATCAGAGGGTGTTTCGTTTCTTCTCTTCTGCGACATGGTAGTAGGTGATCTGCTGTATTGCTTTGTAAACGTGTAATTCTTTTTTATATTGGATGTAACAGCTTTGTTGTAATTATTTAATGAGTTCGGGTTTTTTAAAAGGGAATTATCCGTATCACCAATGGAAGGAAAGTTGAGGTTGTCGTTGAGACGTATAAGAGGCGTTTTGTTATTGTTCTCATTCACCATTTGTGCAGCCTCGAAAGATGATATGTTGTAAACAGCCATCATTTCCTTCATCCTCCTCTGTTTCAGAAACTCTTCGCAAGAACGATTAGCAAGAGTAGTTCCGGATTCGTTGCTTAGATGATTGCCTTTACAGTAGAGACAGACTGGGGAGGTCTTTTTAGGGCAATTGGTTAGCTCATGCTCCTCAGAACAAGCAGGGCATCTGAGTTTTGACTTACAAATCTTAGTAGTGTGACCATATCTCAGACATTTATGGCACTGAATTACCGGAGAAACATACAGCTCAGGAAATCGGGGACTAAAGTAAATTGACACCCTCTTGGGAAGGCTACTCCCACTAAAGGTCACAACTATAGAGGCTGTGTTAACAAAATCAAACTGTGAGGCAGAATCATAGTCAGAGTTTGCAGAAGATGAGAGCTGAGAAGAGGAATTCAAAGCTACGCGTCTCCGAAGTCTTCGAACAGCTATTACTCGACTATTATTATCAGTTTCAAGGAGATTAATTATGTCATCCTCTGACAAGTTAGGATCCACATTACGAACAATGCCCTTACAGGAGATTAAATGAGTTGGAATGAAGGTTTTCCAATTATTGATAATATCCATGTCAGAATCTAAAAAGGCATTGGCATTGGACGCATTATCAAATTTAACCGCAAGTCGATTTCTGCCTCTTTTTTCAATTTGTTGTACACCAGGGACGTTACTGTTGAATAATAATTTACCAATTTGCATATCACGGAGAGCAGTGATATTTCTATCTAGAGATTCAATAATCACGATAAAAGGTGGAAAGTCGGTATATGAAAATCTGGCATTGTTAAGGTTGGATTTATTAAAGATAACTGCGCATCCTCGGAATTTCAGATATTCATAACAAAAAACGGCAGTACAAGTTGGAAGAATTTTTTTGGTTGTTGAGTTAGATTGAATATAACCTTGCTCTACGATATTTTTGAGCTTATTTAAGGCTACAGCAGGGAGATCTAATACAGTGAAACATTCTACTGCTGGTTTCAAATCTGGTTTGGATTGTACATAATCAATGAATTCTATTTCGTTTTCAAATATTACCAAATTATCGTCATCCATATCCCACGTGACAATGTCCGACGGAGGTGAAACCTCACCTCCGCCAGAGAGCGGCATGATTTAGAAGTAAACAAACAATAGATAAGGAGTACAGTACACCAAGCAGGATAATACTTACCACAGGGCAGTAACACACTAATTATTTAAATTATAACTCACTATTTATCGCTCCGATTATCTAGCCGACCACCTCGTGTCAACACGCACGGACCAACCTTTCGAAATTCAACAATACAGCTGTCAAGTGGACATCGACTTGACAACTCAACGCGCGTTTTGACATTCTGGTGTCTAGTTATATCACCAGATTTTGTCACCCTAAACAGGCCACGCCCACTTTTTCGCGGCAAGAACATGCCTCGACAAATTGCAAAATTGCCGGCCGAAAATGCGTTTTCACCGCGATTTTTCGCTCAACACTCCGTCCGAAGGGTATTTGGAGGGATTTTGTCGTAAGACATGATGCGAAACGTCGATTATAAGGTCAGCGGGAAGCGGCGAAAAATGCACTTTTTTGACGTTTATCAATCGGCTTGACGGAACCGCTAGACGCCACGTGACATTTTCTCGATGGTCGCGTTCACTCGAAGAGTTGAAAAAACACGCCCTTTTCCAAAATAATCGCATTTAATTTACAAAATATAGCCTAAGCACTGTAGAATCGTACCCCCTTTCGATTTGCCGCCCCAAAATCCATATCTAAAAGCCCAATTCGCCTCCTACTCGATCGCAATGGACCCCGAAAAGTCACGCTCCGCGGTGAACGCGGCCACCAAGATGGCTTCCACGTTTAGTATATATAGACTAGCTATGGGCAGCAGGCCTTGAAGGCCTGCATTTCTAGTGAGCAGACCGCCTAGAAGTCAGAGGGCCTAGAAAACAGACCGCTTAGAGGGCAAATCGCCTAAAAGGCTGACTGCCTGTTTATGCGTAACAGACATTAAAGTTCTTCTCAGTTGTGCCTAGTACTGCAGAACACCCAGTATCGGTTATGAATAAGAGAGGCTACAAACTCAAATAAAATACTTGTCATATTCAAAATCATCTTTATATGGTATATATATATATTACACAAAAAATACAAATTCCATTGTTGCTATCACAGCACTGACCTCATTATTTAATCGACAAACTAAAGAATATTAATCAGTTTCTTCAGATGTGCCATCACTCATCACTTATATTTTTTCCAAAATATATTGATCAACAGGATGATAATAATAGGGATTCGAAAAATACACAATTTGTACATTTTTATCTTAGCGCGCAAGTCAGCACCAACTCTTTCAAAATTTCCAGGAACGTCACTGCCGTATTCAGTCATATACATGAAAACACCGTGTATATGATGCCCTATATGAACTGCCATGTAAGGGTGAGTTATTTGAGTGCCGTGATATTGACTACGGCACTAAAATAACTAATTAATTAAGTCATGTTTAGAAAAACAAAAAAAAATGCTTTGTGCATAAGTTATGAAAATATACACTTATACTGGGTGTTCCATAAGAGCGTTGCACAACAAACTTATGCTTTTTAAGTAATTTAAAAACTCATAATTTATATTGTAATATGTATATATTAGTACATACCCTGGAACACACAGTATAGTGATACAAAATCTATCATTTTGGAGATGTTAGTCAGAAGCCATAGCACGCCTTGGCTGATATTGATTTTGTCAAAAAATGGGTTAATGGAGCATTCTAATGCGACAGTAAAAAGTATCCAATTCATCTACGGGTTTGTTGCAAAATAGGTTTCATATTATAAAAAAATCCATTTTTTTAAGTTGTTTCTACGCTCCACAAAAGTTAAATGGATGTGAGAGATCTGTTGGAGTAGCCTCGTATGTCTATAAAAAACAAACATTTTATTGTGTGAAAAAGTAGTGGTTCTGAACACCCTCAATTCAAAGATGCTTTTGTATATTATGAAACTGTCAGCAGGCATCATGTTTAATGAGATTTTAGCAAATATGTATTTGTATTGTTTTGTATATACGTTTTTTTCCTTTCGGTGCTAGGTTAGCGAAAATTTTGAAAGTGAAACAGGCATTAATTGAGAGCGCTTGATTCGACAGTAACTTGAACGTGACATTAAAATATTTTAGTTTGGTACGAGACGGGCACTTTACCTTACGGACATTAAATTTAAAGTCGATTCTCACTATACGTTCCGTCTCCGTTCCATATCCTTTCCATTCCATATCCATATCCTTTCCATTATGTAACATATTGTTAGCTGTAAATGAATAGACGTATGCACACTTTTCATTCCATTTACATACCGTTTCCAATGTAACAGAGCATATGTGTAAGAGATATGGAACAGAGACAGAACGTATAGTGAGAATCAAACTTTAGACTGCAGATCTGCCGTCAATAGTAAACGAACATCGCAACATGGCTTGGTTACAGCAAGGTGGTAGCGCAGTCAGAATGTGTACAACGTAGGAATACCTCCGCACATATTAGTAATATCGCTATACCACAAAAAGGTCGGATAAATAGAACGCCTGGTTACTTCGCTCCTTGCACTTGCAGAATACAGTTAATAGGGTTGCTTACCTAAAAAAAAGACAACATTCTATTCTTTATTCTTTCCGCCATTAGAGTAAGTTACTTACGTACTCTCTACAACCATAGAAAATCAATTCGATCCTACCAAACATCATTGTTTAGGGCTTATAGCGGCAAACAATCGATAGCAATAAAGATGTCAAAGCATCCCAGGAACAGAAATGTTGATAGCTTGTTGTGATCATAGTTGTGATGTTATTGAAAGTAGGTGCTGTAAAAACATGAAAAATAACCTTAAAAAAAGAACTGAGAAAGTTATATTAGTAAAAGTAAAAAGTATAAGGCGCCAAATATTGACAAATTATAGGTTATATTGACGTTATAAATCACATACCTCTCTCTGTCATACCTCTAGTCACTTAGCTCTACTTACCTCCCTGTGTGGCTGCAGATTCCTTGTTTTCACATACATAATTGTTTCGTTTCTCCGAAATGTCCCAAACGCGTCATGAAAAAGCATTATTTATTCTTTCTGACTGAAACGACATACGCTACTTCGTATAACGGGTAACGGGCAGTTTTGACACTTCCATGTAACCCGAGATTGGCCGACAATTCCCGACAGTTGACGCTACGCTGTGCGAGCGCCCAAAACATGCATTTGAAAATTCACCGAATTCGGGCAAAAAACCGCTTTGCGCCCCGATTTTTTTCTCGATTCTTGTTCCGAAGACCTTTTAGACGGCTCTCGTTGCAAAACATGACCGCGATCGACGATCATAAGAGCGCTACGTCTCGGCAAAAAGTCGATATTTTGGCCAAATTCTGACGTTTCTCGATCGCGCGGTTGCTGGGTACGTTCCTTTGCGGCCTTTTACTGTGCCTTTTACAATAAAATTTTCTTTAAAACGACACATTTTTAAAAGAAAATGTATAGCCTATGCACTGCAGAACGGTACTCTGTAACGATTTCAAAAGACGAAATCGAAATTGCAAAAGGCGTTTTCCCGTCTACCCCGCCATAAGTTTTGCAATTTTTGAGGGTATTACTGAATGTGGAGCAGAACTGTGATTTAGAATTGTTGGAATCCGCAATCTGACCCTAAGTTGGTATTACGTCTAGGGACTTTTAGGTTTAGTAAGTTACAAAATATGAGAAATAGTCGAAGTGATATCTGAGAACGAGTAACACGTTGTTTGTACTATCAGTGTTGTTTTATACAATAAACCTCTACTTAGACACTGAATACTTCGTTTTTCTATCGCAACAACAATAGGTTATGGGCCCAGTCGCGTGTGCGTGAGTAAATACGTCGGTCGCGTGGGAAAAGCGGAGAAAAAGCGTGAGGTTAGGTGGTGTCGCGTAGAGGTCGATCAGTGGACAAAATGGAGGCGATTCAGGTGAAAAAATTAACTGACGACAACTGGTCAGTCTGGCGCTTCCATACGACGGTGGCTCTAAAGGCTAAGGGTCTGTACAAAATTGTGACTGGAGACGAAGCATTGCCGGCTGCAGCACCGGAGGAGTGGTACAAGAAGGACGCCAAGGCACAAGAAGTGATCATAACGAGAATCGAAGACGGTCCAATGACACATCTAATGCAGTGCGATACAGCAAAGAAAATGTGGGACAAACTTGAGAAGATCTACGACCACAAGTCTGAGATAGGTATTCATATGCTGAACGAGCAGTTTTATAACCTCAAATTTGATACTGATGTGCGCACGTTTGTAACCAGGGTAAATAATCTCACCGTCAAGTTAAAACAAAATAACCAAGATATACCTGAAAAGATGATAATAACTAAAGTCCTACTCAGTCTGCCAGATAAATATAAGCATTTTAGATCAGCTTGGGACAATGTGCCATCAGGTGATCAAACACTGGACACACTGTCGACCCGATTACTGGTGGAGGAAGAGCGGTTAGGAAAAGATAATGAGGAACCCCAGGTTGCATTGGTTGCGAAGAAGTTCAATGGAAAGTGCTTCAGATGTGGTGAGAGGGGCCATCTCAAACACCAGTGCACAAGGAAAGTTGAATGCACATACTGCAAAAGGAGGGGCCATACAAACCAGAACTGTTTCCTGAAAAAGCGTCAAGGTGAACAAAAGAGGTTAGAGGTTAGCGGCAGTAGCAAGAGAACAGAAGGCAGCGAGGTATCATTGATAGCCATCCCTCAAAGCATTGAGACATCGGTAAATTGTGATTGGATCATGGATAGCGGAGCTTCCCAGCACATGTGCAAAGATCGAGAAATGTTCAAAGAGTATAGCAATCTGGAGGAACCAAAGAAGGTGACCATAGGGGACGGTTCAACAATGCTGGCGGAGGGCATTGGAAATGTCCATGTGGAAGCGTACAATGGTGAAAGATTCATCAGTGCTGTTCTAAGAGATGTGCTATACATACCAAGACTAAAGGTGAACTTATTCTCAAAGGGAAGCACACTGGACAAGGGGCTCAAGGAAACGTGTGATGCCAAACATGCAGTTTTTACAAATCAAGATGGTCAGGTGTGTGCAATGGCAAAAAGGGCTGGAAAACTTTTTAAGATGCTGTTCAAAACAAAAGAAGAAACCTTCAATGGTAGTGACAAGTGCTTTTTGATGACAGAAGAAAAGAATCTGATGTGGTGGCACAAGGCTTTGGCACACCAAAACTGTCGTCAAGTGAAGATGTTTCTGAGAAGGATGGAGATAACTACTGAAGAAAACGAAGTCTTCTGCGAAGCCTGTATCCAGGGGAAACATCACAGAGAGCCTTTCCCAGTCAGAACAACAAAAACAGAAAATGTGGGGGACCTGGTACATGCTGACCTTTGTGGACCAATAGAGGAGCCTTCACTGAATCATTCAAGGTATATATTCCTTCTCAAAGATGACTATTCTAACTATAAAACTGTCTTCTTTCTAAAAAATAAAACTGAGGTAACGGAAAAATTAGATGAATATTTGACCAAGTTTGCCATACAAACAGGCAGGTCTGTCAAGGTATTCAGAAGCACGGCATAGAGCACCAAACATCAGCTCCATATACACCACAACAAAACGGACGAGCAGAACGTGAGTTTCGCACCATCATGGAGGCTACCAGGGCATTGCTGGCAGATAGTAAATTGCAGAAAAAGTTCTGGGCTGAGGCAGCAAATACAGCGGTATACTTGATTAATAGAACCGGACCAAGCCACCTGGTGGGTAAGACTCCACTTGAAATTATGTTCAATAAAGTTTTTGACTTAAGCATGATAAAAGGAGCCTTTGGATCAAAAGTTTGGGCATACATTCCAGATCAAAAAAGGCTGAAGTTGGACATGAAAAGCAAGAGTGGCGTTTTTGTTGGGTATGGTCAAAGTACAGGGGGATGTAGAGTGTATTTTCCAGACGAAGGCCAAGTCAGAGTGGTCCGAGAGGTAATCTTCGCACCAAAAGGGGAAAAGAACAAAGAAAATAAGAAAAATAATGATAAAGCTGTCACATTAGAATGGAATGGTGATGAAAATGCTCAAGAAGAAGGTGAAGAAGTCGATCGAAGGGAATTGCCAGAAGAGGTGAATCCCACTCAACGACGAACAGCAACACGAGTCAGAAAACCACCTGAATATTTGAATGACTATGTCAGTTATCTTTGCATTGATGAGGAGGAACCCACAACTTATGAGGAGGCAATAAAAAGTGATTATGCACAAGAATGGAAAACCGCCATGGACGAAGAGATGACAGCATTAATCAAAAATCACACATGGGACATCGTGCAGAAGCCGGAAGGGTGCGAAGTGATAGATAGCAAATGGTTATTTAAAATAAAGCGCGGAAGTGATGGTGAGGTGGATAAATTTAAGTGCCGGTTGGTGGCCAGAGGCTTTATGCCAAAAGAAGTCTACGATAAAGAAGTATATGCGCCAGTTGTAGCTTTAAGTACCGTTAGAATATTATTGTCGATAAGTTGTATCAGAAATTGGCCATTATTTCAAATGGACGTATGTAATGCCTTTTTGCATGGCGAAATTAAAGAAGATGTGTATATGAAACTGCCACAAAGCAGTATGCTAGATCCGGATAAAGTTTGCAAATTAAATAGGGCAATCTATGGCTTGAAACAGGCACCATTGTACTGGTATAAAAGATTTGATATGTTCATGAATAATCTTAACTTTGAAAAGAGCAAATTGGATAATTGTGTTTACTTTAAGATATGTCAGGAATCCACTTTGTATGTAGCTTTATATGTGGACGACATACTAATCACCGGCTCTTCTGTAAATGAAATTAACAGACTAAAAGATAAATTGACTGCTACATTTAAAATGAAGGATATGGGAATATTGAAATTTTATTTAGGAATTAAAATTGAGCAAAACTTAAAAAGTGGTACAGTCAGTTTATCTCAAAGGTCTTATTTAGAATCTGTACTGAAACGATTTAAAATGCAAGACTGTAAACCAGTAGGAACACCGATGGATTGTAATTTTGATTATCAAAGTTTAGTAAGAGATAAATCTGAGTCATCAGAACTTGAAACAAAATGCAGAAAAATAATTGGATGTATTATGTATGCGATGTTAGGGACCAGGCCAGATTTGTCTGTGAGTATTAGCATTCTAGCACGTTTTCAATCATGTGCAAGTCATGACCTTTATATCGCCTTAAAACGAGTTCTGCGCTATATTAAAGGCACACTAAACTTGAAACTGTCTTACAGAAAAACTGATTGTGAAAATGTAATTAAGGGATATGCAGACGCTGATTGGGGCGGTGACAAAACTGATCGAAAATCCACGAGTGGGCACTGTTTGTTTGTTAATAATAACTTGGTAATTTGGGTATCTCGAAAGCAGACAACGGTCAGTTTGTCATCTACCGAATCGGAGTATGTGGCACTTTGCCACTGCTTAAGCCATACTTGCTGGCTGCGAAATTTATTATTGGAATTAGATTGTATGAAGGAAGAAAATAAGGTGGTGATATTTGATGACAATCAGTCAGCAATAAAAATTAGTAATACTCAAAATATTGGAAGAATAAAACACCTCGATATTAAATATCATTTTATTAAGGATAAAATTGAAGAGGGCTGGTTGTTAGTCAAATACATACCTACTAATCTGCAATTAGCAGACATTTTGACTAAGCCGTTAAATTTAAAAACTCTTCATAGTATTAAGTCTGAACTATTGTCAGATTGAGGGAGGGTGTTGGAATCCGCAATCTGACCCTAAGTTGGTATTACGTCTAGGGACTTTTAGGTTTAGTAAGTTACAAAATGTGAGAAATAGTCGAAGTGATATCTGAGAACGAGTAACACGTTGTTTGTACTATCAGTGTTGTTTTATACAATAAACCTCTACTTAGACACTGAATACTTCGTTTTTCTATCGCAACAACAATAAGAATATATAGACAAACTATACCTAACGTTTTTTAGGTTATCTAGCAGATGTCACCACTAATTTCGACTTTTTCCTTCCAAATGAGTTTCGGAATCGATTCTTTACACAAGTTTCCTTCGTAAAGGCTTGGACATCGGGCTCGAACGACGCTTAAAACAGCGGCACTTGTCGCCTCGAAAGATTTAAAATTTTTAACATCGGTTGGCCAGAAAAACGAATAATCCTTGTAAATGTTTAGCCAGGCGCTTCCAGCGTGACCTCCAACGCCCCATTTCAATTCCACCTTACACAATAACTAAGCGCAAATGCACGAGACGCATTTCTAACCTCACTCTATGACAGCTATCGCGCGTCAATCGTATCTCGCAGACGTAGATTCCAATCTCTTGTCACAGGGACTCGCAAAGGGCATTTCGTAGTTGTTCACGGGCACAATCACGTATCGTCGGCCGTATTTCGAGCCGGTAGAACATAAATTCGAAAACTTTTAGCCGCTCGATGACATTGACTTGACAACTCTACGCGCGTTTTGACATTCTGGTGTCTAGTTATATCACCAGATTTTGTCACCCCAAACAGGCCACGCCCACTTTTTGCCGCAAAAACATAGCTCGACAAAATGCAAAATTGCCGGCCGAAAATGCGTTTTCACCGCGATTTTTCGCTCAACGCTCCGTCCGAAGGGTATTTGGAAGGATTTTGTCGAAAGACATGGAGGGAACGGTCGATTGTAAGGCCGGTAGGAACCGTTGAAAAGTCGAAATTTTTGACGTTTAGTCATTTGAAATGTCTAGTGATATTTCTGGTAACTTTGAAAATCTAGGGAGCTATTCGCGCAACCACGTTCACGTGCATACTTCTACGTTCAGCAAGTCGGAAAAAAAATCGTTATTAAACGTTTTTAATGAAAAAAATACATCGCAAACGCCGTAAAACGATACGGCGAAGCGATCGCGACCGTCAAAAGTAAAATCGAAAGCGCCGTTTTGCCGCCAGATCGATCGCAAGTTTTCGCATTCTGCGACGTAGCCGCTCGATTTGACGCAACAGGTGTCACTTTTGACGTTTTTTCGTTGGCCTCGTTCACTCGAAGCGTTGAGAAAACACGCCCTTTTCCAAAATAGACGCATTTAATTTACAAAATATAGCCTAAGAACTGTAGAATCGTATCCTCTTTCGATTTTTCGCCCAAAAATCCATATCTGAAAGCCCAATTTTGCTCCTACTCGATCGCAGTGGACCCCGAAAAGTCACGCTTTCCGCTGAACGCGACCATCACCCGTTCCCATTTAAACAATGAGTGCGAACGTGACGCAACATACGATTTCTTGTTGTCGGACAGAGTCAAGTTCCACGATTAGTATAATGACTAGTGTGGGTAGACCGCCTATTGGGTAGACCACCGAGCCCCTCCGCCGCCCAGCCCCTCCACCGCCCAGCCCCTCCATCGCCCAGCCCCACCACCGCCCAGCCCCTCCATCGCCCAGCCCCTCAACCGCCCAGCCCCCCACCGCATAAGCCCAAAACCGCATAAGCCCAAAACCGCGTAAAACATACAAAACATAGATTACGTAAGTGTATGTAAAATTATAAAATATTCTGGAAAGATAAAAAAAATGTAAAATGTTTGGAAATAACACCCTGTATACGATATAAACATCCTGTTTGTGTTAAAAAAACATTCCTGTATACGACAAAGAAAATATTCTGGGAAAGAACAACCTGTATAATAAAAATATTTTGCAGGTAATAAAAAAGCACCCTATATACGGTCTATTCCGAACACCCTGTATATGAGTAAAGAGACTGTAGACCCTGTAAAATTATAAAACATTCAGGAAAGAGCAACAAAATAAATAAAATGGAAAAAACAACCTGTATAAGATAATTTGTTGGTGATAAAAAGCACCTTGTATACGGTCTATTGCGAACACCTTGTATATGAGAAAAGAGACAGCTTGTAAAACATTCTCGAAAGAGCAAAAAAATAAATGAAATCTTCGGAAAAAACACCCTGTATACGATACCAGGTGGGCCCCATCCGGAGTTAATCAAGTTATACATATTTGGAAGTTTGGGCCCCATTTTGGGTGATCACCTAGTGGCATCTCACGCGATCTAAGTGTTTTACGTAAGACAGGCAAGCGTTTAAAAGTTGCGCTGAGAGTCGAATTTTAACGTAACTTTGGCACCCAATGACGGCCCCACTGTGGGGCCCATACGATTTTTTGGATGCGAGCTCGTTCCCCGGAGCCAGAGTATCGTCTGCTGACAATTTGCGCGTCCTGTGCGCATTTTTAAACGCCTCATGTGCGTTTAAAAGTCACGTTGCAAGCCTTCACTCTGCGGCTCGGGGCTCCGCATGTACGCGCTTTGGGGCCCCCTTTTCGACGGAATTTGGTCGAGCAAGGCATAGTCTATCGAACGGTGATATTTTTAGGTCTCCGCAGTTGACTTTGGGCTCGCAAGGAATTTTTGATAATAGCAATTTTTTAAGAAATCGCAGAAATCGCTGTTTTTGTCGGAGTACTCACTTTGATTGAGGTCTCTGGAAATATTCACTTTGGGGCCGCGTTTTCGCTAAATATCTACTCGCGAAGGTCGAAACTGACTCCCCGTCGTGTCATGCGCCATCGTCGGACGTTTTTGGGCCACTCACGACCGTTTTAAAATCGCATTTGCGCGCGAAATATCGTCGCGCAGGGCTGCAATCCGCGGGTTGGGGCTCCGCAAATCTGCGTTTTGGTGCGCGGTTTTCGGTCGAATGAGACAGAAGAAAGTTCAACCTATCGATAGGTGGTATAATTTGCCGTCTGCGACCAATTTTCGTCTCGCAAGGGACGATCAAAAGAAGCAATTTTTTGACAGATCTCGAAAAAAAATCAGTTATCGCGGAGCACGACTGGACCTGTTGGTTGGAGTCTCGAAAAACAGGCTTTTTGGGGCCCCGTTTTCGGTCGAAAGAGATAGAGGAAGGTCTCAACTTACGACCCGTCGTATAATTCAGCCTCCGGAAGCTGTTTTCGGCCCAGCAGGAACGCGCAAAATGCACCCATTTTTGACAGATGGAAATTACGTAGATCGATCGGCCCGGTGCATGCCTTCGTTAAATCACTTTTTTCACACCTTTGCCTTTGCCGCGAATATAAATTAACCAGAAATTCATCGGATGTGCCTATGGCTTCAATGTGTCTGTGGCTTCTATGTGTCTGTAGCTTCTGTGTGTCTGTGGCTTCTATGTGTCTGTGGCTTCTATGTGTCTGTAGCTTCTGTGTGTCTGTGGCTTCTATGTGTCTGTGGCTTCTAAGTGTCTGTGGCTTCTATGTGCCTGTGGCTTCTGTGCGTCTGTGGCTTCAATGTGTCTTTTGCTTCAATGTGTCTGTGGCTTCTATGTGTCTGTGGCTTCTATAAGTCTGTGGCTTCAATGTGTCTGTGGCTTCAATGTGTCTGTGGCATTGGTGTGTATGTGGCTTCTATATACCTGTGGCTTCAATGTGTCTGTGGCTTCAATGTGTCTGTGGCTTCTAGGTGCATGTGTGTCTGTGGCTTCTATGTGTCTGTGGCTTCTATAAGTCTGTGGCTTCAATGTGTCTGTGGCTTCAATGTGTCTGTGGCTTCAATGTGTCTGCGGCTTCAATGTGTCTGTGGCATTGGTGTGTATGTGGCTTCTATGTACCTGTGGCTTCAATGTGCCTGTGGCTTCTGTGTGTCTGTGGCTTCAATGTGTCTGTGGCTTCAATGTGTCTTTTGCTTCAATGTGTCTGTGGCTTCAATGTGTCTGTGGCTTCAATGTGTCTGTGGCTTCAATGTGTCTGTGGCTTCAATGTGTCTGTGGCATTGGTGTGTATGTGGCTTCTATGTACCTGCGGCTTCAATGTGTCTGTGGCATTGGTGTGTTTGTGGCTTCTATGTACCTGTGGCTTCAATGTGCCTGTGGCTTCTGTGTGTCTGTGGCTTCAATGTGTCTTTTGCTTCAATGTGTCAGTGGCTTCAATGTGTCTGTGGCTTCAACGTGTCTGTGGCTTCAATGTGTCTGTGGCTTCTAGGTACATGTGTGTCTGTGGCTTCTGTGTGCTTCTACATTTTTCCCAGAGGTTAACCTAACACCTAGTGGCGGCCCACGCGACGTACGTGTTTTACGTATTAAAAAAATAAAAAAAAAAATCTGAAAAAAAAAAACACCCGGTATATGGCAAAAATATTTTGTAAATGATAAAAAATCACCCGGTATACGGGCTAGTGAAATCACCAGATTTTCACCCTAAACAGGCCACGCCCACGTTATCGTTACAAAACATGCCTTGACAAATTGCAAAATTTCTGCGCGAAAATGGCTTCTCGCCGCGATTTTTCGCTCAATACTCGGTGGGAATGATATTTAGAAGGATTTTGTCGTAAGACATGGACGGAACGGTCGATTGTAAGGTCGGCAGGAACCGTTGAAAAGTCGAAATTTTTGACGTTTAGTCATTTCAAATGTCTAGTGATATTTCTGGTAACTTTGAAAATCTAGGGAGCTATTCGCGCGACCACGTTCACGTGCATACTTCTACGTTCAGCAAGTAGAAAAAAAAAATCGTTATTAAACGTTTTTAATGAATAAAATATATCGCGAACGCCGCAAAACGATACCGCCAAGCGATCGCGACCGTCAAAAGTAAAATCGAAAACGCCGTTTTCGCACTTTGCGACGTAGCCGCTCGATTTGACGCAACAGGTGTCACTTTTGACGTTTTTTCGTTGGCCTCGTTCACTCGAAGCGTTGAGAAAACACGCCCTTTTCCAAAATAGACGCATTTAATTTACAAAATATAGCCTAAGCACTGTAGAATCGTATCCTCTTTCGATTTTTCGCCCGAAAATCCATATGTGAAAGCCCAATTTTGCTCCTACTCGATCGCAGTGGACCCCGAAAAGTCACGCTTTCCGCTGAACGCGACCATCACCCGATCCCATTTAAACAATGAGTGCGAACGTGACGCAACATACGATTTCTTGTTGTTGGACAGAGTCAAGTTCCACGATTAGTATAATGACTAGTGTGGGTAGACAGCATAATGTGCAGACCGCATAGTGTGTAGACCGCATAGTGTGTAGACCGCATAGTGTGTAGACCGCATAGGCCCACGCACCGCCTAAGCCGACAGATCGCCTAGGCACATGCACGGCCTAGCGAGTAGACCACCCAGACCGACAGACCGCCTAGTCAAGTGGGTAGATCGCCTGTGTCCACTGTCTTGTTTCAACTTTATTCAATTCTCATCTTCTTATGCGGCTGGTTTCTTCTTGAAATCTGACCTAAGGTCAGAAGAATGCTTCTTCTATGATAAGGAAGAATTTTGTCTGATGATTTTTTTGTGCCATCTTTTCGTCGGCACAACCTTCACATCTTCATTCTGCATAAATCTCTTCAGGGGCCTAAAAAAATTTGAAATAAAAACAAATAATTTCATAAAAAGGTGACAAAACAAATTATTTAATGAGAGCAAGAACATATGAACAATTTTCAATATTTTATCGAGTTGGCATAATCATTTCAACTGAACAATTTACAATGTTACTTTTCTTCTCTACCTCATAAAGAAATACATTCCTGTTGCTTATTCAAAATAAATATTCTTTATATTAAGGTCTGGTTTATTCACATTTAAGTAATAGATTATTGACCATGGTATACAGAACTCGTCACTTGATTCGTTCATTCTCGTTCTACACACTGCCATTAACATATTTCTATGTTAATGGCAAATATGGGGCAACAAAATCAACTTATCTGACACATAGCTATACAGGACTTTATGCGCAGGTGAATAAACCAGCGCTGAGGAAAACTTTGTAACGGTAAAATATAATACGCAAACACAACACAACAGATAAGGGAATTCAAAAGACCAGAAAAAGTATGCAGACTTTAACAAAATGTACCGTTACAGTCTTGAAGAAGAAATAAATTGTCTAATCATCAAATACTACTTAGGGCTGATTTATTCACCTACACATAAAATAGAGTATAACTATGTGTCAGAGAGGTCAAAATTTGTTGCTGTGTTACAACTCATTCAAATAACAGATTACTAATCATTAGGCGAACCAAAAATATGCATTTATATGATTAGATATCAATTTATTTCAGAAACTGGACTGCAAATGATGAGATTGATCTGAGACAGGTTGATTAATAATCCATTTTTCTGTCATAAGTGAAAAGGAAATACGTAAGTGTATATTTTTGGTTGCTCTACTAATCATAGTGTACAGTCTGTACAGAACCCGTCGCTTCATTCTTTTGTTCACATTCTACACACTGCCACTAACATATTTCTGCGTTAATGGCAAAAAATGGAGCAATAAAATCAACTTATGCGATACATAGCTATATATGACCTTATGCGTAGGCGAATAAACCAGACTTTATTCTTTAAAATATTATAATCATTACGTTATCGCTGTTTGTTTGGTTTAGAACGATAAAAATTCATAATCATCAATAGTTACCTAATTTATTTATAGTCCACTACTCGGCAGAATTTATAGATTCTCCAGAGAACGCATTATATTTCCTTTAAAGCGGTGATTGTTTGACAGGCAAACCGCCTCCACATCCGATGAAGCTCTTGCCGCCATAATGGAGGCTCAAACGCATTCAAATCAACGTTTGCCAACGTAGTAGCGCTAGTAAAAATGTCCCTCCGCAAGATGATAGAACAACGTGACATCTTTCCGTCAATAAAATGCGACAATGCTCTAGCAAGAGCTTGTCCCTCGAAGAAATTGATTTAAAACGATTTCATCTGCACCTGTAGTCGATAGTTGTAGGCGGATCGTCTCTCATTTTGTTCAACGCAGTCATCCGTCCTGCTTGGGTAAGCCAACGTTCAGGTGCAGCAACTGGAAACATGACGAAGGGGATACCTGCGTCAATGCTCTAGCAAGATCTTTTCCCTCGAAGGAATTGATTAAAACGACTTTGTCTCTACTTGTAGTCGACAGTGAAAGGCTCATTTCGTCCCATTCGGCGATCCATAATCCTTCCATCGGGCATCATTCATTTGTAGACTTGAAAAACCTAAAACCACTCAGCGAGAAAGTTTACGGTATAATAAAACACATTTCCGGTTCGATTTGAGTTTCTATCGTCTTTTCCTTTCCAAAGTAAACGTTTTCTTTCCTGAAAATCATCTATAAGTAAAAGAGAATGGATGTTATAACACATTCAAAACCTGCACAGCGGTGACTAAATCGTACAACAATAGTTAAAATGGCCATTCGCAAAACAAAAACCTAATGAGATGTCAAATCGTGAATAAAATGTGTCAACGCTCTAGCAGAATCTTTCGCCTCAAAGCAATACAGTACAGAACTCATCACTTGATTCTTTAGTTAATGTTCTACACACAGTCATTAACATGGAGCAATAAAATAAACTTATGTGACATAGCTATATGACTTTACGTGTAAGTGAATAAAACAGCCCTCAATCTTATAATAATCATTATGTTGTCGCAGTATGTTTGGCTTAGAACGATAAGAATTCATAATCATCAATAGTTACCTAATTTAGAGAGAAGAACGCATAATATTTCCTTTAAAGCAATTATTGTGTTTGCCAGCGTAGTAGCGCTAGTAAAAATGCCCCTCCGCAAGACGATAGATCAACGTGACATTTTTCCGTGAATAAAATGTGACAATGCTGCAGCAGCATCTTTTCCCTCAAAGCAATTGCCACATGCGGGTTCGTAATCGATAATCGGTCGCACGTTCTCCCTCGGTGGGCGATCTGTTCAATCAACGTCGAATGTTTCCGCACCTGTCTTTCGACGCGACAAATCGACAAAACTTCCGAAAAAAAAAATACCTTCAGATGGCAACAGTGATCACCGAAATCTAAAAACAGCACAAAATTATACAACGGCAGTCTCATAAAGATATACAGTACAATTTTCTCATACAACGTTCTCGTCGTGTCAAAAGCGAGAACATAACCGTCCACTTTGTAGGAATACACCTGAATCTGTGGCAAATGTGGAGCGTCGCTAGCTTTTTAATCGAAATCGGACGTCTCCTTCTTCAATTTTCTGCAAAGAATCAAACTGCCAATACAAACACCTAGAAAAAGCAAAAAATTACTTGCCTATGCCGATTAAGTAAACACTACATACTTCTCTTTCTCATTTTAGGCTATCTTTGTCATTTTTCTACCTCTTTCTTCGATTTTATATAAGAATTCAACTATATACATATAACCAAACTATATGTAAAGTATTTTAGGTTATCCAAGTAATGTGGCAACTTCTGCCACGAACGACCGTACATGACGCCACTAAATTCGATTTTTTTCGCTCCAAATGCGTTTCAGAGTCGGTTTTTTGCACAAGAAGTTTCTTTCGCAAAGGCTTGGGCATCGGGATCGAACGACGTTCAAAGGGGCGGCACTTGTCGCCTCGAAATTCTAAAAAAAAAACACCTGTATAAGATAAAAATATTTTGTAGGTGATAAAAAACACGCTTTATATGATCTATTCCGAAAACCCTGTACATGAGGAAAGGGAGGTTGTATTTGTAAAATTATAAAATATTATGGAAAAAGTAAAAAAATTAAATAAAATGTTTGGAAAAAATACCTGTATATGATAAAAATAACCGAAATGTGTTAAAAAAAAAAACAGCCTATATAGGACAGAAAAATCAAATGTCATCAAATCTTGGTTCATAGGCAACCTAATAAACAGCGGTGACAATGACAAATGAAATTATTCCGAACATCCTATATATCTTGATAGGTAGGCAACCTAATATACAGTATATGTATGCGGGAGGACTATGGTTTGAAGTCAGGATGTGATAAAAAAAACACCTGTATGCAGGTTAATATTTAATATTATATTTTCAGTTTATTCAATCATAAACAATAATTAAGAAAGTGATAATAATTGCAAAAATGGAATTAGTGACTTTTGCTAGAATGCCAAAAACATGTCATTATTTAGACAAAACAAAACTGTCATGCATTACAATCTGTATTGCAAAGTTCATGAAATTCGTCCTCTGCTTCTGAATTCTGCTAATCTGTAACATATTGAAATAAGTAAAAATAATACAAAACATGTGACATATAGAAAAGATATAATATATGTACATATAAAATGAGTTTAAAATTTGATATCGTCCTGTACAATTTAAAACATTATACTGAAGACTAAACGCAAACATTATATAATGCCTCATTTCAATAATTAATATTGTAATCGGCAACACTGCATACTATTCTACCAACATTGACAAAGATTTTGTTCGCAGCCATTGTATTTTATTCTGGTTCCATGTTTAATAAATTTGTCCCCAATTTAAAACAAAAGATATAGTAAACATCGCATAAAAATAAAGCATACTATAACTTAAAATCATCTTTACTTAGTTAGTAGTTCAAGTACATAAATAAATAAGATAATAATGCATAATAATACACAAAATTCAACATAGTAAAAATGAAATTCTAATTATTAAGTCAACCTCGTATATAACAAACCTCAAGTTAATAGCAAAATTAGTTAGGTGAATTAAATTAATGAAACTGTATACATTCTTGTTAAAAAAATCAAAAAAGAAACAATGCAACCATACCCTTTTTTTAGATTATGCAACCAAATATACTAATACGTAATAGTGGTTGCATACGCTCCCATGAATTCCGAATTCGTTAGATACCATTCTAAAATTCTTTTAAATTATGATATATAAAATAAATCTATTGCGTACAACTAATAATTAAACCATGGTTCTAGACTGTAAATAAATATTTGCTTGTAACAAATAATTTCTACATTTAGTTCGATTATTTTGACTTATTAAGAAAATATATTCTTAACTTTTAAAAAGCTTTTCTGCTTTGCTCTTTCTTTTCTGGTTCTAGACTATAAGTAAATATTTATAAAAATTATTTATATTATGACAATCCTACATTTACTACATGAGAAACACTTTGTAATAACAAAATATAACGTATTCAAAATAGCAGAAAAAGCATGCAGACTTTAACGAAATATACCTTTACAGTCTTGTGGAGGAAATAAATTGTGTAATCGTCAATTGTGTAATCATTAAAGATTACTTAGGGCTGGTTTGCTCACGTAAACATAAAATCCTTATATAGCTATGCGTCAGAAAGGACAAATTTTGTTGCTGTGTTACAACTCATTCAAGTAATGGTGTACAGAACTCATCAATTGATTCTTTAGTTCATGTTCTTCACAGTGTCCACATATTTCTGTGCTAATTGAAAAAAAATCCAGCAATAAAATCAACTTACGTGACACATAGCTATATGACGTGTAATGAATAAAACAACCCTTAATCTTTAAAATATTACAATCATTACGCTGTCGCTGCATGTTTGGCTTAGAATGATAAAAATTCATAATCATCAATAGTTACCTAATTTATAGTCCTCTTATCGGCAGAATTTATAGATTCTCCAAAGAATGCATAATATTTTCTTTAACGCAGTGATTGTGCTTGACAGGCAAAACGTCTCCACATCCGATGAAGCTCTTCTTGCCCTAATAGGGGCTAAAACGTATTCAAATCAACGTTTGCCAGAGTAGTAGCGCTTGTAAAAATGCCCCTCCGCAATTTCACTCAAAGCAATTGCCACATGCACGTTCGTAATCGATAATCGGTCGCTCGTTCTCCCTCGGTGGGCGATCTGTTCAGTCAACGTCGAATGTTCCGCACCAATCGTTCGACGCATCACATCGACAAAATTTCCGAAAAGGAATACCTTCAGATGGCCACAGTGACCACCGAAATCTATAAACAGCACCAAATTATACAACGGCAGTCTCATAAAGATATACCGTACATTTTTCTCGTATAACGTTATCATTGTGTCAAAAGCGGAAACATAACCGCTCTGTAGAACATCTCCACTTTGTAGAAATACACATGAATCTATGGCAAATGTGGAGCTTCGCTACCTCTTTGAACCAAAATGGGAAGTCTCCTTCAATTTTCTGCGAAGAATCAAACTGCCACCACAAACACCTAGAAAAAGCAAAAAATTACTTGCCTATGCCGATTAAGTAAACACTTCATACTTCTCTTTCTCATGCTAGGCTATCTTTGGCATTTTTCTACCTCTTTCTTCCATTTTATATAATAATTCAACTACATACATATAACCAAACTATATGTAAAGTATTTTAGGTTATCCAAGTAATGTGGCAACTTCTGCCACGAACGACCGTACATGACGCCACTAATTTCGACTTTTTCGCTCCAAATGCGTTTCAGAGTCGGTTTTTTGCACAAGTTTCTTTCGCAAAGGCTTGGGCATCGGGATCGAACGACGTTCAAAGGGGCGGCACTTGTCGCCTCGAAAGATGTAAAATTTTCACATCAATTTCGCAGAAAAACAAATAATCCTTGGAAATGTTTAGCCACGCGCTTCCACCGTCACCTCCGACGCCCCATTTCAATTCCACCTTACACAATAATCAAGCGCAAATGCAAGAGACGCATTTCTAACCTCACTCTCTGACAGAGATCACGCGTCAATCGTATCTCGCAGACGTAGATCCCAATCTCTTGTCACAGGGACTCGCAAGGGGCATTCCGTAGTCGTTCACGCGCACAATCACGTATCGTCGGCCCTGTTTCGAGCCGGTAGGACATAAATTTGAAAACGTTTAGCCGCTCGATGATATCGACTTGACAACTCAACGCGCGTTTTGACATTCTGGTGTCTAGTTATATCACCAGATTTTGTCACCCTAAACAGGCCACGCCCACTTTTTCGCCGCAAAAACATAGCTCGACAAATTGCAAAATTGCCGGCCGAAAATGCGTTTTCACCGCGATTTTTCGCTCAACACTCCGTCCGAAGGGTATTTGGAGGGATTTTGTCGTAAGACATGACGGGAAACGTCGATTATAAGGTCAGCGGGAAGCGGCGAAAAGTGCACTTTTTTGACGTCTATCAATCGGCTTGACGGAACCGCTAGACGTCACGTGACATTTTCTCGATGGTCGCGTTCACTCGAAGAGTTGAAAAAACACGCCCTTTTCCAAAATAAACGCATTTAATTTACAAAATATAGCCTAAGCACTGTAGAATCGTACCCCATTTCGATTTGCCGCCCCAAAATCCATATCGGAAAGCCCAATTCGCCTCCTACTCGATCGCAGTGGACCCCGAAAAGTCACGCTCCGCGGTGAACGCGGCCTCCAAGATGGCTTCCACGTTTAGTATATATATACTAGTGTGGGTAGACCGCCGATTGGGTAAACCGCCGAGCCCCTCCACCGCCCAGCCCCTCCATCGCCCAGCCCCTCCATCGCCCAGCCCCTCCATCGCCCAGCCACACCACCGCAGCCCAGCCCATGAAATCTTCGGAAAAAACACCCTGTATACGATACCAGGTGGGCCCCATTGTGGGGCCCATCCGGAGTTAATCAAGTTATACATATTTGGAAGTTTGGGCCCCATTTTGGGGCCCAAACCTAATTTTCGCATTTGAGGACGCTCCCCACAGGCTAACTGATCACCTAGTGGCATCTCACGCGATCTAAGTGTTTTACGTAAGACAGACACGCGTTTAAAAGTTGCGCTGAGAGTCGCATTTTAACGTAACTTTGGCACCCAATGACGGCCCCACCGTGGGGCCCATACGATTTTTTTGGATGCGAGCTCGTTCCCCGGAGCCAGGGTATCGTCTGCTGACAATTTGCGCGTCCTGTGCGCATTTTTAAACGCCTCATGTGCGTTTAAAAGTCACGTTGCAAGCCTTCACTCTGCGGCTCGGGGCTCCGCATGTACGCGCTTTGCGGCCCCCTTTTCGACGGAATTTGGTCGAGCAAGGCATAGTCTATCGAACGGTGATATTTTTAGGTCTCCGCAGTTGACTTTGGACTCGCAAGGAATTTTTGATAATAGCAATTTTTTAAGAAATCGCAGAAATCGCTGTTTTTGTCGGGGTACTCACTTTGATTGGGGTCTCTGGAAATATTCACTTTGGGGCCGCGTTTTCATTAAATATCTACTCGCGAAGGTCGAAACTGACTCCCCGTCGTGTCATGCGCCATCGTCGGACGTTTTTGGGCCACTCACGACCGTTTTAAAATCGCGTTCGCGCGCGAAATATCGTCGCGCAGAGCTGCAATCCGCGGGTTGGGGCTCCGCAAATGTGCGTTTTGGTGCGCGGTTTTCGGTCAAATGAGACAGAAGAAAGTTCAACCTATCGATAGGTGGTATAATTTGCCGTCTGCGACCAATTGTCGTCTCGCAAGGGACGATCAAAAGAAGCAATTTTTTGACAGATCTCGAAAAAAAATCAGTTATCGCGGAGCACGACTGCACCTGTTGGTTGGAGTCTCGGAAAACAGGCTTTTTGGGGCCCCGATTTCGGTCGAAAGAGATAGAGGAAGGTCTTAACTTACGACCCGTCGTATAATTCAGCCTCCGGAAGCTGTTTTCGGCCCAGCAGGAACGCGCAAAATGCACCCATTTTGACAGATGGAAATTACGTAGATCGATCGGCCCGGTGCATGCCTTCGTTAAATCACTTTTTTCACACCTTTGCCGCGAATATAAATTAAACAGAAATTCATCGGATGCCTATGGCTTCAATGTGTCTGTGGCTTCTGTGTGTCTGTAGCTTCTGTGTGTCTGTGGCTTCTATGTGTCTGTAGCTTCTGTGTGTCTGTGGCTTCTATGTGTCTGTGGCTTCTAAGTGTCTGTGGCTTCTGTGTCTGTGGCTTCTATGTGCCTGTGGTTTCTGTGTGTCTGTGGCTTCAATGTGTCTGTGGCTTCAATGTGTCTGTGGCTTCAATGTGTCTGTGGCTTCTATGTGTCTGTGGCTTCAATGTGTCTGTGGCTTCAATGTGTCTGTGGCTTCAATGTGTCTGTGGCTTCAATGTGTCTGTGGCATTGGTGTGTATGTGGCTTCTGTGTACCTGTGGCTTCTATGTATCTGTGGCTTCAATGTGTCTGTGGCTTCTATGTGTCAGTGGCTTCAATGTGTCTGTGGCTTCAATGTGTCTGTGGCTTCAATGCGTCTGTGGCTTCAATGTGTCTGTGGCTTCAATGCGTCTGTGGCTTCTGTGTGCTTCTACATTTTTCCCAGAGGTTAACCTAACACCTAGCGGCGGCCCACGCGACGTACGTGTTTTACGTATTAAAAAAATGAAAAAAAAAATCTGAAAAAAAAACACCCGGTATATGACAAAAATATTTTGTAGATGATAAAAAATCACCCGGTATACGGGCTAGTGAAATCACCAGATTTTCACCCTAAACAGGCCACGCCCACGTTATCGTTACAAAACATGCCTTGACAAATTGCAAAATTTCTGCGCGAAAATGGCTTCTCGCCGCGATTTTTCGCTCAATACTCGGTGGGAATGGTATTTAGAAGGATTTTGTCGTAAGACATGGAGGGAACGGTCGATTATAAGGCCGGTAGGAACCGTTGAAAAGTCGAAATTTTTGACGTTTAGTCATTTCAAATGTCTAGTGATATTTCTGGTAACTTTGAAAATCTAGGGACCTATTCGCGGAACCATGTTCACGTGCATACTTCTACGTTCAGCAAGTAGAAAAAGAAATCGTTATTAAACGTTTTTAATGAAAAAAATACATCGCGAACGCCGCAAAACGATACGGCGAAGCGATCGCGACCGTCAAAAGTAAAATCGAAAGCGCCGTTTTGCCGCCAGATCGATCGCAAGTTTTCGCATTCTGCGACGTAGCCGCTCGATTTGACGCAACAGGTGTCACTTTTGACGTTTTTTCGTTGGCTTCGTTCACTGGAAGCGTTGAGAAAACACGCCCTTTTCCAAAATAGACGCATTTAATTTACAAAATATAGCCTAAGCACTGTAGAATCGTATCCTCTTTCGATTTTTCGCCCGAAAATCCATATCTGAAAGCCCAATTTTGCTCCTACTCGATCGCAGTGGACCCCGAAAAGTCACGCTTTCCGCTGAACGCGACCATCACCCGATCCCATTTAAACAATGAGTGCGAACGTGACGCAACATACGATTTCTTGTTGTTGGACAGAGTCAAGTTCCACGATTAGTATAATGATAGACTAGTGTGGGTAGACCGCCGATTGGGTAGACCACCGAACCCCTGGGAAAGAACATCCTGTCTAATAAAAATATTTTCCAGGTAATAAAAAAGCACCCTGTATACGGTCTATTCCGAACACCCTGTATATGAGTAAAGAGACTGTAGACCCTATAAAATTATAAAACATTCAGGAAAGAGCAAAAAAATAAATAAAATGGAAAAAACAACCTGTATAAGATAATTTGTTGGTGATAAAAAACACCTTGTATACGGTCTATTGCGAACACCTTGTATATGAGAAAAGAGACAGCTTGTAAAACATTCTCGAAAGAGCAAAAAAATAAATGAAATGTTCGGAAAAAACACCCTGTATACGATACCAGGTGGGCCCCATTGTGGGGCCCATCCGGGGCCCATCCGGAGTTAATCGAGTTATACATATTTGGAAGTTTGGGGCCCAAACCTGATTTTCGCATTTGAGGACGCTCCCCACAGGCTAACTGATCACCTAGTGGCATCTCACGCGATCTAAGTGTTTTACGTAAGACAGACACGCGTTTAAAAGTTGCGCTGAGAGTCGCATTTTAACGTAACTTTGGCACCCAATGACGGCCCCACTGTGGGGCCCATACGATTTTTTCGGATGCGAGCTCGTTCCCCGGAGCCAGGGTATCGTCTGCTGACAATTTGCGCGTCCTCTGCGCATTTTTAAACGCCTCATGTGCGTTTAAAAGTCACGTTGCAAGCCTTCACTCTGCGGCTCGGGGCTCCGCATGTACGCGCTTTGGGGCCCCCTTTTCAATGGAATTTGGTCGAGCAAGGCATAGTCTATCGAACGGTGATATTTTTAGGTCTCCGCAGTTGACTTTGGACTCGAAAGGAATTTTTGATAATAGCAATTTTTTAAGAAATCGCTGTTTTTGTCGGGGTACTCACTTTGATTGGGGTCTCTGGAAATATTCACTTTGGGGCCGCGTTTTCGTTAAATATCTACTCGCGAAGGTCGAAACTGATTCCCCGTCGTGTCATGCGCCATCGTCGGACGTTTTTGGGCCACTCACGACCGTTTTAAAATCGCGTTCGCGCGCGAAATATCGTCGCGCAGGGCTCCAATCCGCGGGTTGGGGCTCCGCAAATGTGCGTTTTGGTGCGCGGTTTTCGGTCGAATGAGACAGAAGAAAGTTCACCCTATCGATAGGTGGTATAATTTGCCGTCTGCGACCAATTTTCGTCTCGCAAGGGACGATCAAAAGAAGCAATTTTTTGACAGATCTCGAAGAAAAATCAGTTATCGCGGAGCACGACTGGACCTGTTGGTTGGAGTCTCGGAAAACAGGCTTTTTGGGGCCCCGTTTTCGGTCGAAAGAGACAGAGGAAGGTCTCAACTTACGACCCGTCGTATAATTCAGCCTCCGGAAGCTGTTTTCGGCCCAGCAGGAACGCGCAAAATGCACCCATTTTTGACAGATGGAAATTACGTAGATCGATCGGCCCGGTGCATGCCTTCGTTAAATCACTTTTTTCACACCTTTGCCTTTGCCGCGAATATAAATTAAACAGAAATTCATCGGGTGTGCCTATGGCTTCAATGTGTCTGTGGCTTCTGTGTGTCTGTAGCTTCTGTGTGTCTGTAGCTTCTGTGTGTCTGTGGCTTCTATGTGTCTGTAGCTTCTGTGTGTCTGTGGCTTCTATGTGTCTGTGGCTTCTAAGTGTCTGTGGTTTCTGTGTCTGTGACTTCTGTGTGTCTGTGGCTTCTATGTGTCTGTAGCTTCTGTGTGTCTGTGGCTTCTAAGTGTCCGTGGTTTCTGTGTCTGTGGCTTCTATGTGCCTGTGGCTTCTGTGTGTCTGTGGCTTCTATGTGTCTGTGGCTTCTATAAGTCTGTGGCTTCAATGTGTCTGTGGCTTCAATGTGTCTGTGGCTTCAATGTGTCTGTGGCTTCTATGTGTCTGTGGCTTCTATGTGTCTGTGGCTTCAATGTGTCTGTGGCTTCTATGTGTCAGTGGTTTCAATGTGTCTGTGGCTTCAATGTGTCTGTGGCTTCAATGTGTCTGTGGCTTCTAGGTGCATGTGTGTCTGTGGCTTCTAGGTGCATGTGTGTCTGTGGCTTCTGTGTGCTTCTACATTTTTCCCAGAGATTAACCTAACACCTAGTGGCGGCCCACGCGACGTACGTGTTTTAGGTATTAAAAAAATTAAAAAAAAAATCTGAAAAAAAAACACCCGGTATATGACAAAAATATTTTGTAGATGATAAAAAATCACCCGGTATACGGGCTAGTGAAATCACCAGATTTTCACCCTAAACAGGCCACGCCCACGTTATCGTTACAAAACATGCCTTGACAAATTGCAAAATTTCTGCGCGAAAATGGCTTCTCGCCGCGATTTTTCGCTCAATACTCGGTGGGAATGGTATTTAGAAGGATTTTGTCGTAAGACATGGAGGGAAACGTCGATTGTAAGATCGGTAGGAACCGTTGAAAAGTCGAAATTTTTGACGTTTAGTCATTTCAAATGTCTAGTGATATTTCTGGTAACTAAAAAAACTCACTAAAAAAAATCGTTATTAAACGTTTTTAATGAATAAAATATATCGCGAACGCCGCAAAACGATACCGCCAAGCGATCGCGACCGTCAAAAGTAAAATCGAAAACGCCGTTTTCGCGCCAGATCGATCGCAAGTTTTCGCACTTTGCGACGTAGCCGCTCGATTTGACGCAACAGGTGTCACTTTTGACGTTTTTTTGTTGGCCTCGTTCACTCGAAGCGTTGAGAAAACACGCCCTTTTCCAAAATAGACGCATTTAATTTACAAAATATAGCCTAAGCACTGTAGAATCGTATCCTCTTTCGATTTTTCGCCCGAAAATCCATATCTGAAAGCCCAATTTTGCTCCTACTCGATCGCAGTGGACCCCGAAAAGTCACGCTTTCCGTTGAACGCGACCATCACCCGATCCCATTTAAACAATGAGTGCGAACGTGACGCAACATACGATTTCTTGTTGTTGGACAGAGCCAAGTTCCACGATTAGTATAATGACTAGACATATGTTTACCTAACTGTCTTGTTAGCTCCAATTTAGCAGTTGGTTTCTCCAGATTTGTTGGAATATTTTCCTGAATAGGATGCTCTCTTAAAACCACAGTCGAAGAACTACCGCCTACGGCATACTCTGATCCTATGTGAACAGTAACAATATTAATATATAATAGTAAATAAATAATATTCTATAAAATCCGGACATTATTTGGTCATTGTTCAGACAATTAAATGGTATAAATTTATAAAACAACTGTATAAAACTATTATCGAACATGCAGTAGCATGGTCATAATCAAGAGATAAAAAAATATGACTACTTTAGAATCTCAAAACATTGTCAGAGCACAGTGCAGTTTATAAATTATATAATTTAATAATTATTTTTAAAAAAATTGAAATAAAAATGTACATAGAATTCACAAAAAAAGTTTGATAATATAAATAAGTTATTAAACCAGTCATATATTTACCTGATTTGGTTGGAAGCACAAACTCATAGGACATAAGTTCTCTCTCATTTGGTGAAATTTTGTCCTTACAGTCCTTACAGGTAGCTGGAAAGGGAACGTCAACAGGTTCTAAAATAAATAATATTATGTTTTACAAACTTAATGTAAAACTCAGGGACAGTTTCCTTTCACAACCAACTGCTATATACATTTCGAATGTAATGTTGGTTTTATGAATATGAGTTGTTGCATTTAAAAGCTGTATAAGTCCACTTTGACAAAAAACATATATATAATTGGTATTTAATTTTTTTAAATAATTTTAAAATGTTTGAGAGAAAACTGGACTTATGCCACTTAAAAAAAAAACAATGACACGTATAATGAGAACTCGCTTGAACTAACTTGCGCGAGAACTAACTTGAAGTATACTACGTATTTACCTGGTAAAAAAAGGGTTGGTATAGCACCAGTGATCAATCGCAAAGTTGAAGTTTCTGTCGACTGAAAATGTCTTTTGCAGACAAAACGCCTTCTATGTACAAGATCGGGGTCCTTCTCCAATAAATCTTGATTTCCAACCGATACCAACCAAGCCCTGAATAATGCTGAGTTTTTGGGGTCTGGAAAACGGTACAGGGTCTTCTCTGTACCAGCACAAAAGGACACACAACAACGTCTCCTCTCCACTGCAACATAAAATGTGTTTATTACCGTCGTTTTAGCACAAATAATCGCTTTCATTCAAAATGTTTATATACTTACCTTTCAAACCTCAATTAAAGTACATTATTCTAAGTTTTCAATCAAAATCATTATGAAGAGTAAAACATTGCTTTACTCTTCATACCTTTACACGAACATGGAAAACGTGGATGATTAATTCATCAATCAAGTTAAAATCATTATGTACTTACTTTTCAATATCAAAGAACCTTGCAAACGCACTATAATACACTTCAACAAAATCTACGTTTCAATTTTCGAATAACTCGACAATTTAAATTGATGCAACACGTCAACTAAAAATCAGCCAATGAGAACGCGTAATTTCGGGTACCTAACTTCACCACACCTCTGGAGCGCGTTCGGTTAATCTTCCCTGGAGCGGAGGTGGGAAATGCTCGGACAACGTTTGTAGAGTGTTTCTTTATTGAACGCATAGTAACACTCGATGACGTTATTATTATATATATTATTATAAATAAACGATGTTAATCGGAGTGTTATTTGGCGAGTACCTGCGGAGAATAACCGAACGCGCTCCTCACAGTGCCATCTCTGGAGGATTGCACTATCCAGCTTTCAACAACCAATGAAAATTGACTATTTTCTTCCCGTATGACATATATCCCCTTGGTTACCCCTACTTTGAACGCTAAATTCTACGCTAGCTTGATTAAATGAACTCCGCACTATTATAAATTCTGGATAGATATTACTTACGATGTCAGAAGATGTAATATCGTCAATCTTACTCTTTTTAGGGCTGTCCGCAACCGAAATATTATCGTCTACCGTTTCAATATTGCTGCCGTTGCCGTCATTAGCACCAATCGAAGACAATTTTGGCGCTTGTTTTGTCTTCTTCCTTCGTGTCAAACGTGGCTTTTTGGGCCCCATTTTAATTGAATAAGTAACTGAAAAAGCATGTAAAGTGTGATAATTAGATTTGACTCGTAATAAAAATATGATTAAAGACGTAATTTTGTTATACAGAGTGGTGATAAAGTTCGTAGTTATTTAGTGTTTTCAAGAAAAAAAAAAAAAAAACGCTCGGGCACGTCGATTTTAATTATTAAATAGCCACCTTATGGCGTAAAAATTTCATCTATGACGTCACCTATTTCGGAGCAATGACGTCATCAATATTTTTTTAAACGGCAACCCCAATTTTTTTTGCTGTTTTTCAGTAGAACTCGTCATTGCATAAATGACGATGTAAAATAATTGGTACCTTACATTATTATTATTATTTTTTTTTTTTTGAAAAAATAGCACATTTAATTTAACAAATAAAAACTTAATTTTAATGGAAAAAAATATTATTGAACCCAAAAAAGACAAAATTTAGCGCAAATGTTTAAATTGTTCTGTCCAAATTCTACAGCAAAGAATTCGTGCAGAATTGGAGCAAATTAATCTTGACAGTTTGGAACGCAGTGTGCATACAAAGTGTTTTCACTGGTATCGGTCGGTCAATGTTAAATGGTTGGTGGAGAACAATTTGAACATTTGCGCTGAATTTTGTGTTTTTTTTTCTTTTTGGATCCAATATACATCGTCGTTTAGGCAATAACGTGTTCTACCGAAAAACAGGAAAAAAATTGAGGTTGCCATTTAACAAAATTATGGATGACGTCATAGCCCCGAAATAGATGATAAATTCTTATGCCATAAGGCGTTTTTCTTGAAAACATTAAATAACGATGTCATGAATTTTGTTCCGAACTTTATCACCACTCTGTATATTTGGAAATCTTGACGTAAATATTTTATATCTTTTTTAATAATGCACTTCAATAACAAAAATATTGCTAATAAGCCCAAGAATAACATTTATGTTAGAATACATTTGCGTGATATGTATAAAAAATTGCTTAGGCAATCAAACATGTAAAACACCAGTAAGATGGGTTGCATACCCTGTGGAAATACATAAATGCAAATGTTTGGAGAAAATGTTCAGGAGATATGTATGTCAACGTTGCGGCATTAATTCTTAAAAGCTAAAATCAGTTATTGAGATAGAATCTGAAATTACATTGATTTAATCTTTCTATGCTTTAGGTTTGAAATAGGTAATTTTAGCGGTCACAGCTGAATACAAAATCGTTACAAACTTATGTTATCAAAATTAGAATTGACGCAAAATAACGATGTATCATGTACATTGCATACATTTATTAACTTTCAATCTAGTACGATTGAAGCTATATTTATTTACAGAAACAATTTCGATAAAACGTAGAATAAGCTCTTAGCTTATACATACAACTGAACATTATTAGAAGAGATAGCTAGTAATAGCGCAATAAAATACTTTTGTATATAAACGTTTCGATTTGCATTTTTACATTCCAAAATATATCCATGCATAATACGATTGAAATAGGTTATATTTCACTTACCTGTTCAAAATATCGGCGAAAGATTTTCGTTTTATAACAAACGATTATTATTACGATATATTAGACAACTAATATACGTAATGTATTGAAAAAAACTGTCGAAAAAAGCTATTATCGTATTACGGAAATTCTGTAGTACGCATTCACTGCTTGATTGCAACAATCTGGAACAATATAGGCGTTCTTTGTTAAAATTCGTTAAAAAACAAAAGAATTTGGAAAATTAATAGCAGTAACTGTCGGTAGATGGCGACACAGTGTACTATGAATTTCATGCAAGATAATATTGTTATAGGCGTATTTTTCTGGTATTTTACTGTTCGGTTTCTTTTTATTTTTAAATATGCTTTATTATCAAATGTATTTGCCAAATGGTTAATTGATTTGTGATTCAAATCTTTCACGCCTACTTACCTCATTTGGCGATAGGGGGCGGCAGGTGATTATGTCTTGCCAACACTGCCACATAAAAAGTTCCATTGAAAAACCGTGATATTAAATAAATTTTAAAAGTATAATACATAGTAATTTACATGAAATCCCAATTAATGCTATTTATTAAGAATAATAACTCAGAAGGGCTTTATCCTGCATCAACATTCAAAGCCTCCTTGAAAGTCACGGTAGGTATAACTTACCATTCTTAAAAATATTATTTATTGTATTAATTTGTAGAAAAGCCTGGGTCCTTACTTACGTAGTGGAAAGTGTAAAAAAAGGTCACCACTTATGCATCGGTAGATAAAGCTTAACGTATTGTCTTATGTAGAGTAAAAGCAATCAAGACGCAGTATGCAGGACAGGACATTTAGAAAATGGTCATAATCAGTCATAATTATTATTTTTTTATTTTTATTTTAGTAATTCAACGACTTTATGGACAATGAGAAACGTAGGAGTTTCACCGACGTGGACAGTTGTGACTGCGGATACCTATTCAAGATCTTTGAAAGGTGCATATTTAAAAAATTCCCTATGAAAAATGTTTATCTTTGTGACAACGTTTGCATATCAACAATACTAAAACTACATAGTCGTACAACTATTTGATTTAGGAAAGACTACTTCAAGGTTTTGATTATTAATATGTGTTATTTATTTTAGGGGTGGAATCCATTTCGATGAACGTTAAATGGAAGCGTTGAAGGCGCATACCTTGCTGCCTGTCCGGAATGGCTAAAGTTCTATTTTATTAAGACCAAAACCATAGCTATCACATGTCGTTAGTTCCGTAATAGAAATGTATCCTACCTGATAATAAAAATTTATATTTTTGCATTGAATAGATATCAATAAAACAATAATTCTTTTACAAAATTGTTTTCTTAAAAAGAAAGAAGTACAGGAAGTTTGTACAGAGATTTTTCATTTATTGAAATGTATCCGTGCGTCCAACGTAACAACCATTTGAACAAATTGTTTGGAAATGAAACAAATACGTTATAAGTTACAAAAGAAAAAATATACTTTGCCCAAACGGAACTAAAAGTACCTGTTATTATATTATTTTATTATATTAATTTAAAAAGTACCTATAATTATAATAAAAAAAAAAAAACGTTACGAAACTATGAAAATATAGAATAAACCTACGTACGAGTTACGCAAGCCGTCAACAGATGGCGCCACGTTCGTTTATTTAACTACGAAATATATAAATATAGAAATATTATTTATATCTGTCGTACTTGGTCTGCAAAATATTGCCGTCACCAATTAACCAATACACACAATAATTAAAAAACATATTGTGACAGCATGCAGGTACGTACGTTGGTTTGACCGTCAAAATTTTGAATTCTCGCGCTCGACAATGCCGAGCGTATTACGCATGTGGTGGCACCAATGAAATATTCGAATTCAATTGTTTCGAATGCGTTTGTTTTCCAATTAAATTAACGGTAATAACGATTTGTTTGTGTTGCCGTGCATTTATCGACAAAATGGATAACGAGAAATTAAACAAATTATATAATAATTCGATATTTTTAGGAGACAGTAATTTCAGACGTATATTGAGCGCTTTTGGTAAGTTCACAATATAGATTTGAATATATTTTTATTTTAATATATTTTATTGTTATTAGGAAAAAAATACTTCTTTAGTGGTAACAATAAAAAATGCCATCATCTGGCAGTCGGTGGCCAGTCAATTCGACAACTAACAAGGCGATTAAAAAAAGGCCGACAAGATCGAAACAGCATGTGGGCCACCAACTTTGCCGGCAAAAATGCTATTGTTTTAGTTGGATTAATAAATGTATTAAACAATGATAAAAAAAATACAATAACGACCCAACTAAAACATTTGATAACAGAATTAAGAGGACACAGTCCCAAAAAGATTTTTTTTTGCACACTGCCGGAGTGCAAGGAATTGAATGTAAAAGTATGATATTTTATCAGCTAATTTTCAATATTTTAAAATATTATAATTTTAGGAATTGAACGATAAAATCAATGAACTTTGCTGTTTTTATGGCTTGACCGTCATAAATCTCAACAAATTTGTAAAAGAACTGCCGTTCAATACATTTGAAAGGTATGTAACTGCTATAGTGTTCTTTTTTTTAAATTATATATATGACTATTTAGTACTATCAACCAGAAAGTCGATGCACATCAATATAACTTTTCGTAATTTTAAAACGTTTCGCAGTTTTCTTTGTATTGTTCAGTACAACTAAACATAGAAATCATGTACTCAAATTTGTATTCTAAATTTTAATGTAATTTTATATAACACCTTTTCTTTGCTACATCGCTCCGTTGATAGAAAAGTGACTATCAAAAATTCAAACAAAAAAAAATTTTTTTAGCAGAGGCTTTTTAGTTTTTTTTTGCGTTCATGATCAATTATCTCAAAAAATGGAAATTTACTTTGACTTATGTCACTTTTTTATCAACGGAACGACATTTGCAGACATATGTAGTAACAGCTCAAAACAATTTTATGCCAAATAATAAGTAATATTTGATATTTTTCAGAGACGGAATACATTTTAACGGCAGGACACAAGATGCCGTAGCAAATTTTATTGCAACTAATGTTTATAAATAAAAAAAATAAATATTTTTGAAATATGAAAGAAACAGAAGTTTTATTTGCTAGTTTTTACTTGTCATATAAAACAATCGTACTTTATTGCGACAATAAAATTAAATTGCTTTGTATAGATATTCATATTATTTTATTAGAAAAAAAATTACAAAGAATAAAACAATATTGTCAGCATATATCAACCACTTAACATTTCTGTGCTAAACAGATTTTTATATTGATATTACAATAATTATAAAAAATTGCCTTTTTGTACCAATACACAATAAAAAGTCAATCTTAAGTTATTCTTTACAAAAAGATCTAAATACACATTTGCTACATACATTATTTTTGTTAATCGTATATAAAATATATGATATAGATGTATGTTATATCAATACAAAACAATAACAGATTTGTATCACACTGTATCTCATGCTAAGTCCACACATAACGCGTACAGCTGAGCGGTAGGTAAAGCGGAGCTGATGGCCATACAGACAGCGAAGAGGAGAACGGGGTGGATAGCACGCTTGCTAGTGGGTAGCGGAGAGATCAAAGTTGTCCGAAATATTAGAGAGTATTCTCCATTTTCTCGTATCAAATACCCCACAAAATGCTTTGAAAACCTGTACATGTGTGGCCACTGCCAAATTTACACAACGCTTTACTCTCCACTGTTCACTACGTTGCTCGTACATTGTGTGGCCTAGCCCTATTCTGAAATAAACTTCTACTATACTATACTATTGTTAGCGATATTTTGAAAGTCGCACGCTTATGGTCCTGTTCGCTTGCGAGTTGAGCAAAAGGTGGCGCTGCCTGGCCACTTGGAATCCACCCGACCGTTGACGCAGGCGCGCGAGAACCGCCGAGTCGGGGCTTGCTGGGATTTCACTCGACATTCTGCTGCGAACTGGCGCCGCGTATAGACGTGCTTTAGAAGAGTTACCTTGTATTACGTCATAAAGTTATTTGTATTGGGATGAATAAAAGTATTTTGTATTTCGAAGACCATTTGAATTAATTGTTAATATCAGAAGTGGGATAAAACTACGTGCTTTGAGTCAATAGTGAGTTTGTGTGCGACGACGTTATTTGCGAAGCGGTGACGCAGCAAAATGGAGGACCTAGTAGCTACTATGCTTAAGATGATGCAATCTGCACGGACCGTACCCGAACATATCGATCTACCGGCATTTAGAGCCGATACTGATGACGCCAAACGCTGGATTGAGCAGGTAGAAGCGATCAAAACAGAGTTTGCATGGACAGATCTCCAAATAATGGTAAGAGTTGGCCGATTTTTATATGACGATGCAAAAACGTGGTTTAGTAGTTGGTCACCCACTGTGCGCGACTGGATGACTTTTAAAACCGATTTTCTGGAGTCGTTCCCACCCAAAAAAGTCTTGGGACAATTACTTTGTACAGCAGCAAATTGTAAAAGCTCGGATTTCAATACGTATGTCTCTTATGTGCATAAGAAAATGGCGCTGTTAAAAAACTTACGTACTAATTGGAACGACCGCGACTTAATTGAGCTAATCGTATATGGAATCGAAGACGATAAGGTGCAAGAAGCTGCTACTATGCGCGATTTTGACAAGATTTCCGACCTTATCAGTTACCTGAGCACTATATCGAAGCCGGTATACCACAAAGATAATAATTCGCGTAAACGTCTTGCTGCGGTGGAAAATTTAGAAAAAAGACCGCGTTTAGTACCGTCCACTTCCCAGAATAAGAAATGTTTCAAATGCGGAAAAATCGGGCACATACAACGTTCTTGCCGAAGTGCACCGACGCCTAGCACTACCACGAATCCCAACACGGAAAGAAGCCGCGATATTTCTTGCAAGTTTTGTCACCGGAAGGGACACGTTGAAGAAGATTGCTTTACAAAAGCGAATATCGAGAACAGGCGTAATGTAAACGTAGCTACGTTGGGGCCGAGAACAGTTCCGACTAAAATTAAAATTGATAACCAAGTCTATATGGGTTTGGTAGATACCGGTGCCGATATTTCCCTGATATCAGATAGATTTAAAGACGCATTTGCTTCTAAACTAGAATCGCAATACATCGAAATTGGCGGGATCACTTCCGGCAAGGTGTTGTCAAGGTATAAGTTTAGCGCGGAGGTGGAAATTACGGGCCAACGTACCTTAATCGATTTTATGGTGGTTCCTCATAAAAATTTAGACTATGACGTCATTGTTGGATGCGACTTATTCTCAGATACGCGCCTTGCGGCGGTCACTGATTACAGCGGTACCCAGATCATAAGAAGAAAGCTTCCCGGTGTACTACGACTATTTGAAACAAGCGAATATAAAATCACCGTACCTGAAGAACATTTCGCATCAGTAAGCGAAATACTGAAAAAATATGAAGGCATAATTACTAGCGGGACTCCTACTACAGTAGTCAATAATGCCTTAATGGAAATAAAAACAGACGGTGTTGTAGTAACGCGACGACCATATCGCCTTGCCGAATGTGAGCGTGTTGAAGTACGAAAGATCATCAATAACCTTTTAAGTAATGGCATAATTCGCGAGAGTACATCACCTTACGCAAGCCCTATACTATTAGTGAGGAAAAAGCAAGGGGAATACCGCATGTGTGTGGATTATCGCGAACTAAATGCACATACGGTTAAAGACCGATATCCATTGCCCCGTATTGATGACCAACTAGATCGATTGGGTCGGGGTAGATTTTTTACTTCATTGGACATGGCTTCTGGCTTCCACCAAATTCCAATACATCCCGATTCTATAGAGAAGACTGCCTTCGTTACACCGGACGGGCAATATGAGTATCTACAAATGCCCTATGGGTTGTCCAACGCGCCCTCTTCATTCCAACGGTCCATCAACGCTGCCTTGGGAGAGCTTACACATACAATTGCTCTAGTTTATGTAGACGATATTTTGATACCGTCAGAAACGGTGGAAGAAGGTTTGCTGAACCTAGACAAGGTTCTGCAAGCTTTGCATGTCGCTGGATTTTCCCTTAACATTACGAAATGTAAATTCCTGCAAAGTGAGATCGAGTACTTAGGACGTGAAATTTCATCTGCGGGTATAAAGCCCAGTCGTTCTAAAGTAGAGGCCTTGAGTAAAGTCGAGTCACCCACAAACGTAAGACAAGTTAGACAATTTATTGGCTTGGCCAGCTATTTCAGGAAATTTGTTCCGGAATTTTCGACAAGAACAGCGTGTATTAATAATTTGACAAAGCAAGGCGTTCTGTTTAAATGGACGGATGAGCACGAAGAGGCTAAGAAGTATGTGATCACCTGTTTGACTTCGGAGCCTCTTTTGGTAGTATTTGATCCGAAGCTACCCACGGAACTACATACCGATGCTAGCGCCATCGGCTATGGGGGGATTCTGATACAAAAACATGGTGACCAAAACAAAGTAGTTGCGTATTATAGCAAAAGAACGACTGCTAATGAAGCTCGATACCACTCTTACGAGCTAGAAACTCTGGCAATCGTAAATTCACTGAAACATTTTCGAGTTTACTTGTTAGGAATAAACTTTACCATCGTCACCGATTGTAACTCGGTGAAAGCTACAGTCAATAAGCGCGATATTGTACCACGAATAGCTCGGTGGTGGACTTATCTCCAGGACTTTAGTTACACCATCGTTTACAGGAAAGGCTCCTCCTTAAACCATGTGGATTTTCTCAGCAGGAATCCCATAGTTCGTCGAACACGTGACTCCTGGTTGTATGTCGAACAGCATGGTAATGCAGAGGTCCAAAAAATGCTAGTTGATCTACGCGAAGGTAGATTAGATTCTAAACAATATCTCGAGAAAGACGGGCTGCTTTACCACCAAAAAGTTTTACCAGACGGTCAGAAGAAAATCCGATATTTTGTGCCACGGCAGAGCAGATTGGGGTTGATGAGACTATTCCACGATGAACAATGTCATATCGGAACTGACAAGACAATCGAATCCATTTTACAACATTTTTGGTTTCCCAGATTGAGAGATTTTGTTAAATCATACATTAAGCACTGCCTCGTCTGTGCAGTCAAAAAGACCAGAACGGGAGCCTTACAAGGAAAGATACTTGTCCCTGATGTGCCATCTGCACCATTGCACGTGATACATGCAGACTGTTTGGGCCCGTTACCAGTTTCGACGCAAGGTTACAAACATATTTTGGTCATCGTTGACGGCTTCACGAAATACTGCAACCTCATTCCATTAAAGACCGTAACGGCAGAAGAAACCCGCGAAGCACTTCAAAAGTTTATTTCTTGTTTCGGGACTCCAAGAGTGGTGGTCATGGATCAAGGGACCAATTTCCATAATCTATCCCTGTGCAAACTTTTGGATGACTGGAACATCAAATATCATTTCATAACCGCCGATATTCATCGTGCTACTGGTCAAGTGGAGCGATACATGCGCACCATTATGAATCTCTTACGTGTAGAAACGCGGTCAAAAGCCGAATGGCCGAGCGTTATTTGGAAACTACAACTTGTACTTAACACCACTGTACAGAAGTCTACCACTATGAGTCCCATGCAGGCCCTCATTGGTATTAACACTACTACTCCGTTAATTCAAGCAGCCGTTAATGATTTGTCGCACGATTTGACCACAGTTCGAAATATGGAAACAGATAGAAGGAGGGTGAGTGAACGTCTTCGAGCAAAAAGTGGCAACATCGCAGAATTAAACAAAAAGCGTAGGGACACTGTTGTGTATCAAGTAGGTGACTTCGTATTGTTACACCGTGATAGCAAGATGCACGTGAGCAAGAGTAACTTTGAATTTATGGGTCCGTATGAGGTGATGAACATTACCAAACAAGGAAGATAGGAATTAAAGCGAATTGGTGTGGACCAGCATCGAATTGTCAAGGCGGCCAAAGAACAGTTGAGGTCGTGGCCACGAGATTGGACAACAGCAAGCGATATGGCTGATCTTTTGACATACATTGAGAACGAATGCCAAGGTAAGATTTATGCTAATTTTGAGAGACAATGTCTTTGCGAATGTGTGATGTATTGCTGCTAATGTTATTGACCTTTATGGTAAATTTCGAACATGCAATCGCAATGATGATGTTGATGTTGGTTGATGATGTTGTTGTGATAATGATGACGATGACGATAATGACTATGACGATGATGATGTTTACCGAGATCGAGGGCGTATCTTGAAGGAGAGTACTACTCGGACTTGATGATGATGTTTACCGAGATCGAGGGCGTATCTTGAAGGAGAGTACTTCTCGGACATGATGATGATGATGATGATGATGATGATGATGATGATAATAATGATGAATGATGATGAATGGTGATGATGAATGATGATGATGATGATGATGATGATGATGATGATGATGATGATGATGACTTTTGTTTCTGCATTTTATTTGCTTTTAGAGGGCCAGAAAGTTCCGGGGAGCGGAACTTCGTCAGGAAGGCCGTGTTAGCGATATTTTGAAAGTCGCACGCTTATGGTCCTGTTCGCTTGCGAGTTGAGCAAAAGGTGGCGCTGCCTGGCCACTTGGAATCCACCCGACCGTTGACGCAGGCGCGCGAGAACCGCCGAGTCGGGGCTTGCTGGGATTTCACTCGACATTCTGCTGCGAACTGGCGCCGCGTATAGACGTGCTTTAGAAGAGTTACCTTGTATTACGTCATAAAGTTATTTGTATTGGGATGAATAAAAGTATTTTGTATTTCGAAGACCATTTGAATTAATTGTTAATACTATACTATATACAGAAAACATTACAAAACATACTATAACATTATATTAATTCTAGAATAAAACTATACACTGTCAGCAAGAATCAACAAATCAAAATTAGCTATTAACTTTTAACAAAAAACATATTTTCACATAGATGTATGTTTACTTAATGTTTAACAATAATTAAGAAGAAAATTGCAAGAAATAAACTTACTGACATTTGCTACGACATCAAAGATATATATTATTTATACAAGTCTAAAAAATCATATAAATAAAAATATTAAAAATCCCATAACTGCATCGGATCTGTAACCTGACAGTCGTAAATAATTTTCTGAATTTTCTTTTGGCATTTTATAAAAGAATGTATCGTCTAAGTAATTTATCCATGCACAGTCGTCTAATAATAAACTTTTCGCCAGCGCAGCATCTTTGAATATAGAATGAAGCACACCATCAACCATCCGAATATCGTTGTAAGATTTTGGCTTTCTCGAGTATGATAAAGCTAAGTTGAAATAATTCGCTATGGATAATTGCATAATAATGTTCATGGTTTTTTTGCGTTATACATTTCTTATGAGTTACTATTAGTAAACCTAAATGAAATTTGCTGACATAAATAAGCATTGATATTGGTGTCGTTTAATTTCCGCCAGGTTTCAAATATTGAATGAATTTTGGCAGCTTGTTTTAATACGTCAACCTCTTTTGCTTTATCAAAGTGAACCAACTGTTTCCCTCGCTCGTGAAATGAGAGTCTAATTATCTAATACTGGGCCATCGTTATTGAGAGTCAAATACTGAAATCAATACTGTTTTTTTGACACTAATATACATAGCAAGACTTCTTTAAAAAATGTACAATTTATTGTATGTTCAGGTAAAGACTCGTTTCCAAAACTAATGTCTTATCGTCAAAGGCGCCCGTACAGATTGGCTGTTCTGTCGGTCACAAACAGACATTACTTCCAATTTCATAGCATGTCTTGAAACCTCCTAATTCTATTCCAATTTCGAACGTTTAGTCCTCCATATTCCAGAAAACCTGAAAAAATATTAAAATATAAATAAAATAATAAAAATATAGAAAATATTTAATTTTTCAATAATTCCACATTTCTTCAATGTATAGACTTCTCTTATAATCCGTTTCATTTCTAATTTGTTAAGGAGATCAAAGCAAATTATTTAATAAGAGCAAGAAAATATGAACAATTTTTGATAAAAAAATATGTACAATCATATTGCTTACTCAAAATATATACAGTAATGTTCACTTATAAAAAACATCTGCTTATTGTAAACCACTGCAGAAAGCAAGAAATTTTCAATTGAATAGAGCAACCTCAAGGGTGAAAGCAAAATTAGTTATATGAATTAAATTACTGAAATTGTTTACATTAATGTTAAAAAAAATCAAAAAAGAAACAATGCAACCATACCCTACTTTTTTTAATTAAAGAATTATTTCAGAAAAAAAGAAAAACAGGGTATGGCTTTGTAAACACAAATTATGCAACCAAATATACTAATATGTAATAATGGTCGCATACCTTAAAAATATGATATATGAAAGGAATCTTTTGCACACTACAAATAATTAATATTTTCAACTGTAAATATAGGCAAATATCTCAAATTGTATACAAAAATGAACTGCAGATGTTACAAATAAACACCTGCTTCAAAACATGGTTGCTTACATTGTGTTGTAATGTGTTCAAAATAACAAACCATGAGTAAATAATAAACCATAACTATAGAACTTAAGAGTTTTACTTGGATATATTATGTAGAAGATCATCAGTGTATATAAATTCGTTCTAGAGTAGCTTATATTGTGTTTTTAACTTGCTTGTATTGATAAGAAGATAATTAAGACATATTAAAATAGAAATACATATACAATCATCTACCATGAACTATTCAAATTTTTTAGTTATCAATAGTATGCAGAGGTCATAAATTCTCTGAGGGAGAGAAAAAAACCAATACATATTCTCTTGATACCGAATAAATTTCAATCTGCTTGCTATACATTGATCATTATATTAGGCAACCAAACGTACATATACGCAAATAAATTTGTAAAAACAGTACTAAATTATACATCCCCAGCCTCATACCTTTCTCTCATGTTAATGAACTTCCGTTGTAATGAACCCTCTGAAATGATTTGTGGGGGTTAATCTGTATGTGCATTAAGTAAGACAATCCTACATTTATTTCGATTCTTCTTTCGATTTTACAATACAGATGAATTACAGATAAGAGAATTAAGAAAAAAAAAATGAACAGTATCCAGAGGAGAGAAAAAAACCCCAAGTACAAGTACATATTCTCCTGATAATGTATAACGTTCAAACTGTTTTCTATACTGGCATTGTAGTGTAGGTAACCAAATGTACATTAAAATAAACTTGTCCCTAATTTAAAAACGAAAGATATAGTGATCACATCGCATAAAAATAGAACATTATAATAAAAAATCATCTCAACTTACATATGTACTGTTTAGTTGAAAAGGCTGTTCGTTTGAACGAAAACCTCTGTCTCTTACATATTATGCAGGCAAGCAAATTGCCATTGTTCCGCCAAAGTCTTATTGTCAAAAGCGCACATAGAAATTGGCTGGAAAAACGTTCTGTCGGTCATAAACAGACATCCCTTCCAATTTTATAGCATTTCTTGAATCCTACTCGTTTTATTCCAATTCCAAGCTTTTATTCCAAAATATTTTAAAGAAAAAGCCTGTAAAAATATTAAAATATAAATAAAATAATATAAACTACATATATATATAAAGTATAGTAAATATTAAATTATTAATTAATGTTGAAAAAAGCATACAGAACCATTGCAAATATACCCTGTTTTTTACCGAAAGGATCATTTACCAAGAATTTGTAAACAAAGATTATGTACAACAGAACATACAAATATGAAACAGTGGTGGCATACCCTCAAAAATCTTTTAAATTATATATGATATATTGATATATGAAAAAAATCTGTTATAATCCATACAATATTCCCTTTAAAACTGAATAAATTTCAATACAGTTTCTTTACTTTGTACTAATTTGAATACAATTATAGAACAATACCTTTATTTGCGTATAGATCTTGTCATCCTTGTCTTGTTTTTGAAGAACTGCTTGAATGTTGTTCACCGAGAGAGAAGAAATGTTCAAATCAATGTTTGCCAAAGTAACGATGGTACAGCGACGATAGGGTAACGTAGACCGTTGATGAAACGCGCCAACGTTCTAGCACGAGATCTTGCTCTACGACAGAGTCAATCGGAATGACTTTATCTATACTTCGGTGGGCCATCATACAATCTGGGCGAGATAGGACCACTGAGCCAGATAGATTACGCCACACATTTGGAATAATATTCCAAAATAAGCATTTTTTTCCTTCAAAGTCATCTATACATAAAAGAAAATGTGCATTAAAATGTATCCAATTCCTCCTTTGAACATGCTTTCCAGGTCGTTTTAATACTCACCATTAGAGAGAAATCGTCGAAAGCTCAAAGATTATACAACCAAATATACTAATACGTAATAGTGGTTGCATACGCTCCCACGAATTCCGAATTCTTTAAATATCATTTTAAAATTCTTTTAAATTATGATATATAAAAGAAATCTGTTGCGTACAACAAATAATTAAACCATGGTTCTATAGTATAAGTAAATATTTGGTTGTAAGAAATAATTTCTACATTTATTTCGATTATTGTTTTGACTTGATGACATATGGCTATGTGACACATAGCTATATGACTTTACATGTAACTGAATAAAACAGCCCTTAATCTTATAATAATCATTATGCTGTCGCTGTATGTTTGGCTTAGAACGATAAAAATTCATAATCATCAATAGTTACCTAATTTATAGTCCACTATTCGGCTAGTAAAAATGTCCCTCCGCAAGATGATAGAACAACGTGACATCTTTCCGTCAATAAAATGCGACAATGCTCTAGCAAGAGCTTGTCCCTCGAAGAAATTGATTTAAAACAATTTCATCTGCACCTGTAGTCGATAGTTGTAGGCGGATCGTCTCTCATTTTGTTCAACGCAGTCATCCATCCTGCTTGGGTAAGCCAACGTTCAGGTGCAGCAACTGGAAACATGACGAAGGGGATACCTGCGTCAATGCTCTAGTAAGATCTTTTCCCTCGAAGGAATTGATTAAAACGACTTTGTCTCTACTTGTAGTCGACAGTGAAAGGCTCATTTCGTCCCATTCGGCGATCCATAATCCTTCCATCGGGAATCATTCATTTGTAGACTTGAAAAACCTAAAACCACTCAGCGAGAAAGTTTACGGTATAATAAAACACATTTCCGGCTCGAATTGAGTTTCTATCGTCTTTTCCTTTCCAAAGTAAACGTTTTCTTTCCTGAAAATCATCTATAAGTAAAAGAGAATGGATGTTATAACACATTCAAAACCTGCACAGCGGTGACTAAATCGTACAACAATAGTTAAAATGCCCATTTGCAAGACAAAAACCTAATCAGATGTCAAATCGTGAATAAAATGTGTCAACGCTCTAGCAGAATCTTTCGCCTCAAAGCAATACAGTACAGAACTCATCACTTGATTCTTTAGTTAATGTTCTACACACAGTCATTAACATGGAGCAATAAAATAAACTTATGTGACATAGCTATATGACTTTACGTGTAAGTGAATAAAACAGCCCTCAATCTTATAATAATCATTATGTTGTCGCTGTATGTTTGGCTTAGAACGATAAGAATTCATAATCATCAATAGTTACCTAATTTAGAGAGAAGAACGCATAATATTTCCTATAAAGCAATTATTGTGTTTGCCAGCGTAGTAGCGCTAGTAAAAATGCCCCTCCGCAAGACGATAGGATAGATCAACGTGACATTTTTCCGTGAATAAAATGTGACAATGCTGTAGCAGCATCTTTTCCCTCAAAGCAATTGCCACATGTGGGTTCGTAATCGATAATCGGTCGCACGTTCTCCCTCGGTGGGCGATCTGTTCAGTCAACGTCGAATGTTTCCGCACCTGTCTTTCGACGCAACAAATCGACAAAACTTCCGAAAAAAAAAAATACCTTCAGATGGCAACAGTGATCACCGAAATCTAAAAACAGCACAAAATTATACAACGGCAGTCTCATAAAGATATACCGTACAATTTTCTCATACAACGTTCTCGTCGTGTCAAAAGCGAGAACATAACCGTCCACTTTGTAGGAATACACCTGAATCTGTGGCAAATGTGGAGCGTCGCTAGCTTTTTAATCGAAATGGGACGTCTCCTTCTTCAATATTCTGCAAAGAATCAAACTGCCAATACAAACACCTAGAAAAAGCAAAAAATTACTTGCCTATGCCGATTAAGTAAACACTACATACTTCTCTTTCTCATGTTAGGCTATCTTTGTCATTTTTCTACCTCTTTCTTCGATTTTATATAAGAATTCAACTATATACATATAACCAAACTATATGTAAAGTATTTTAGGTTATCCAGGTAATGTGACAACTGCTGCTACGAACGACGGTAGATGGCCCCACTAATTTCGATTTTTTTTCGCTCCAAATGCGTTTTAGAGTCGGTCTTTTGCACAAGTTTCCTTCACAAAGGGTTGGACATCGGGCTCGAACGACGTTCAAAGGGGCGGCATGTGTCGCCTCAAAAGATGCCAATTTTTAACATCAATTTCGCAGCAAAACGAATAATCCTTGGAAATGTTTAGCCACGCGCTTCCACCGTCACCTCCGACGCCCCATTTCAATTCCACCTCACACAATAATCAAGCGCAAATGCAAGAGACGCATTTCTAACCTCACTCTCTGACAGCTATCACGCGTCAATCGTATCTCGCAGACGTAGATCCCAATCTCTTGTCACAGGGACTCGCAAGGGGCATTCCGTAGTCGTTCACGCGCACAATCACGTATCGTCGGCCCTATTTCGAGCCGGTAGGACATAAATTTGAAAACGTTTAGCCGCTCGATGACATCTTCTTCTTCTTCTTCTTTTGTTAAAGGTAAAGTTGGTGTTTAAGCCAAATAGGCTTCTTTTTGACACCAGTCACTGCTCTTTTTCCCTTTTGTATTATGGATCACTCCAATATTAATTCTGCCCTGTGGGGGAAAGGAAATATACAAACACAAACATGTAAAACTCTTCTCGAAGGGGGGGATTGTCCCTCCATTCACAAGCCATAAAAATCCCTCGGCGAGGAAATGAAAAAAGGTAACACGGGACAAGGAAACAAAGGATCAGAAATACAAAACCAAAAGCCTTAGATGTAAAAGTCACAAGATAACATAAAGCTATACATCAATTTGTACACGGAAAATGAATTAGTAGCTAATAATGTAGTCAAATTATAGGGGGATTGTATACCCAAACTTAACAAACCCTTAAAAAATGGTACTCTCAAAAATTCATAATTAGGGCACCCAAAGAAGAAGTGATTAAGATCTCCAAAGTGGCCGCAGCTACAACTGGGAGAATCCTGTAGCCCCATCCGATAAAGATGCGATTGAAAAAGACCATGACCGGACCGCAGTCTGCAAATTGTGGATGTAAAATGTTTGGGAATAAATCCCTTCCCATCAAACCACGATGGAAAGTCTACTCTAGGCTTTAACAGTCTGAAAATCCTTCCCCTAGTCCTGCTTGAAACGTCCCACTGGGTCTGCCAGCACTGAATGGTGTAGGCTTTAATATTGGACATAATATCCTGTGGGTCATCCAGTGGGGTAACCAAGGAACCTTCTTCTGCCCGACCAGCCAATCTATCTGCAATTTCATTGCCCACTATGTCTGCGTGTCCTGGAACCCAACAGAACTCTACACTCGATCCGACACAACGGCGCTGCCATGCCATCTCCACAATCTGGTATACCAAGTAATGTCCCCCAACATGCAATCCATGGTAGTTCATGATGGCTGTAATAGCACTTAAGGAATCCGAGAAAATAATAGCTTGCTGGATATCCCTCTCCTCCACGAACTTCAAAGCCCTGACTATTGCTAGCAGCTCCACGGTGAATATTGAAAGGTGAGATGAAACTCTTGCAGCGAAACTTAAATTCAGAGAAGGTGCATGGACTCCAAACCCAGCATAGAGAGGGTCCGACTTAACTGACCCATCCGTAAAGAAGATAATAAATCCAGGCCACAAACTCGTAACTTCCTCCATAAACATGGAATTGGTATTCAACTGACCTGTAAGATTTTTGATATCACTGTACATCCTTAATGAAAGAGTAACTTCTGGAGAAAAGAAAACTTGAGTGAAGTCTCTTCTATATGTATTTAAAATACTCGTTCTCTTCATTTTCCTCAACAGTGGAGCTACCCTGGCAAATGCGGTTACGGCCAAAGGTATTCTGGAGGCAGCAACACGTTCTCCTTCATATACGGTATGTAAGGTAAGAAGCATTGTGGCAATGGGATTGGGGCGAGTCGTGTGATTCTTAATAATAAATTTCTCCGCCGAAGCATTGAGTCGTAAAGGTAAAGGAACTTCATTCATCTCAACCAGCAGCACATTAGTGGGGGTAGAATTTAATGCACCCAATATAAATCTAGCTGCCCGAAATTGAATTTTTTGAAGCTTGTAGAACACTTTCTTTGGCATGGGTGACATAATCCACGTGCAATAATCCAGACGTGACCGAATTAAAGCTTTATATATCATAGTAGATATCCTTGTTGAACAACCCCATCTGGTGGATGAAAGGGATTGAAGAATATTCAATGCCTTACCACAAGCCAATGAAACCTCATTCGCATGTTGAGCCCAGGACAACTTTGAATTCAAATGAACTCCAAGATATTTTATATTGTTTGTAAAGTTGATAGTGGAATCATTATACACAATGTTTGGAATAGTTTCTGCTTTCCTTCTCCTGGAAAAGATCACTGCTTTAGACTTGCTCAAGGACAATGATAAGTGTCTTTCTTCTAAAAAAGCATGCAAACATTTCATAGCCTCATTGAGTCCGGCAACCGCTGCCTCAACTGATTTGGCCTCACAGATAAAGACAACATCATCCGCATACCAAATAACCCTGACACCAAATCGAAGCAAAATTTTGTTCAGGCCACTGACATAAATATTGAATAAAAGGGGGCTTAACGGGCTGCCCTGCGGCAGTCCCCTGAATGACATCCTCGAGCCAACACCAAGCGGGTCATTTTTAAGACGCAGTGTCTTAAAGGCAATCAGTTGTCTCAATAATTCAAGTACATTGGATGGCACTCCCCTGTCTGCGAGAATCCTTAGCATCGTAGGAATGTTAACATTATCATATGCGGACTCAATGTCAGCGAAAAGCGCCACCAGCACCCTACGCCTCAAGAAAGCTGTCTGGACCATCCCAACCAAGGAAAAAAGGCACTCCGGGACTCCCATACCTCTCCTAAATCCGAATTGTAGTGGTTCCAAGAGAGAATGGTGCTCAAACCACCACTCCAATCGAGTGAGAATCATTTTTTCCAAAACTTTTCGGTCACAGTTGATAAGGGCAATGGGACGATATCCCTCCTTTCTATTGGCATCCTTACCACGTTTTGGTATAGGCACAATAAGGACATCTGACCAATGAGCAGGAATTTTGGCACCCCTAAGAATATCGTTAAATGCCTTCAATAGGAATTCTTTTGCTTCGTCAGGGATGTTTTTGAGCATTGGGAATGCTATCAGTCCTGAACCCGGGGAAGTATTTTTGGGAGTATCCAATGCTAAATATAACTCTTTCTTTGAAAACTCGGCTGCGATTTCGCTGTCACTTGACTCCACCATGAATGGTTCCAGTTCCTCCCTTGAAGGGACATAATCCGGACAGAGAGAAGACATGAAATCAGGGGTCCAATCCTTATTTGATTCTCCAACAAAGTTATTCTGGTGTGGAGCATTTCTGAAGCGTCTTATCGTAGACCAAATATCAGAAATCGAAGTCTCTCTGCTAAGGTTTTCGCAAAAGGTCTTAAAGGACTCCCTCTTCTTCCTCAATAGATGCTTCTTGCAGAGTGCAATGTATCGTTTAGCTATTACAAATGAAGTCCTGCTACCACTTGATAAAAATTGTCCAATAAGAAATTTTCGGAGCTTAATCAATCGGGTGCAACTTTCGTCCCACCACGGACAGTAGTTAACAGTCGATGACTTACGTTTGTGTGGAATTGCCATTCTGGCAGCCTCTTCCAAAACCTTCAAGAATGACTCATAATCCGATACCAACTCACTCCGAAAGCAATCCTGCACATGAGCAGCAAAAATGTCCCATTTAGCCTTTGCAAAATTGAAGGGACTAGATAATGAAGGTGATTTAGTTTTCCTGTGGTATTGCTTCCGGAGAGAAAAATGGACTGGGAAGTGATCACTCCCAAGTGTATCCCCAATGGTAGTACACTGAACCAGATGGACAAGATCGGCGGTACATAATACTAAATCTAATACATTTGCATGATCACGACTGCAAGAGAGAAGAGTAGGAGTGCCGTCATTCATGCACACGAAGTCAAACATATCTGTAATACTCTTTAAGTTTATACCTCTTGCATTGGTTTTTGGACTCCCAAACGCTGGATGGAGAGCATTAAAGTCTCCCACAATGAACATCGGTCCAGGGTCTAAGGATGCGATGATCCGTCTCCAGTCATTAGATGTAAAATCGGTGTATGGTGGTATATATCCAGCAATAAAGTTGATTCCAGAAATTCTAAAACTTACAAAATGAGCATTATTGCCAAAATCATGCTCAGAGATCGATTCTACTAATATTGCATGTTTGACAAGCACTGACAAACCACCGTACCCATCAGGCCGGTATAAATGATATGCTTTGTACCCAGGCGTTGAAATAGGGTAATTAGGGTGTAGCCAGGTTTCACAGACTACTACAATATCCTGTGGATGTTGAGACAAAAAATGAAAAAGGCTGGTTTTATTTTTCCCTATGCTTCGAGCGTTCCAGGTCATGCAATTTATTGTGGGTGTGTCTGTCATTGTCGAATTGTATTGATTTGATAGTGGTGTCGCTTATCGTTGTCTTCAGAATTTGATGTAGGATATGGTGCAGTAGATGTAGATTTAGATGTTGAAGGTAGTGAGTTGTTATGTACGACACGATGTGAAGAATTTAACATCTCCGGGGCAGCAGATTCCAGAGGACTATCAAACTCCACATGTTCCTGACATGATCGCTTGCTGTATACCTCAGTCGGTCTTCCATTTGGATAAAAAAGAAGATCAGAGGGTGTTTCGTTTCTTCTCTTCTGCGACATGGTAGTAGGTGATCTGCTGTATTGCTTTGTAAACGTGTAATTCTTTTTTATATTGGATGTAACAGCTTTGTTGTAATTATTTAATGAGTTCGGGTTTTTTAAAAGGGAATTATCCGTATCACCAATGGAAGGAAAGTTGAGGTTGTCGTTGAGACGTATAAGAGGCGTTTTGTTATTGTTCTCATTCACCATTTGTGCAGCCTCGAAAGATGATATGTTGTAAACAGCCATCATTTCCTTCATCCTCCTCTGTTTCAGAAACTCTTCGCAAGAACGATTAGCAAGAGTAGTTCCGGATTCGTTGCTTAGATGATTGCCTTTACAGTAGAGACAGACTGGGGAGGTCTTTTTAGGGCAATTGGTTAGCTCATGCTCCTCAGAACAAGCAGGGCATCTGAGTTTTGACTTACAAATCTTAGTAGTGTGACCATATCTCAGACATTTATGGCACTGAATTACCGGAGAAACATACAGCTCAGGAAATCGGGGACTAAAGTAAATTGACACCCTCTTGGGAAGGCTACTCCCACTAAAGGTCACAACTATAGAGGCTGTGTTAACAAAATCAAACTGTGAGGCAGAATCATAGTCAGAGTTTGCAGAAGATGAGAGCTGAGAAGAGGAATTCAAAGCTACGCGTCTCCGAAGTCTTCGAACAGCTATTACTCGACTATTATTATCAGTTTCAAGGAGATTAATTATGTCATCCTCTGACAAGTTAGGATCCACATTACGAACAATGCCCTTACAGGAGATTAAATGAGTTGGAATGAAGGTTTTCCAATTATTGATAATATCCATGTCAGAATCTAAAAAGGCATTGGCATTGGACGCATTATCAAATTTAACCGCAAGTCGATTTCTGCCTCTTTTTTCAATTTGTTGTACACCAGGGACGTTACTGTTGAATAATAATTTACCAATTTGCATATCACGGAGAGCAGTGATATTTCTATCTAGAGATTCAATAATCACGATAAAAGGTGGAAAGTCGGTATATGAAAATCTGGCATTGTTAAGGTTGGATTTATTAAAGATAACTGCGCATCCTCGGAATTTCAGATATTCATAACAAAAAACGGCAGTACAAGTTGGAAGAATTTTTTTGGTTGTTGAGTTAGATTGAATATAACCTTGCTCTACGATATTTTTGAGCTTATTTAAGGCTACAGCAGGGAGATCTAATACAGTGAAACATTCTACTGCTGGTTTCAAATCTGGTTTGGATTGTACATAATCAATGAATTCTATTTCGTTTTCAAATATTACCAAATTATCGTCATCCATATCCAACGTGACAATGTCCGACGGAGGTGAAACCTCACCTCCGCCAGAGAGCGGCATGATTTAGAAGTAAACAAACAATAGATAAGGAGTACAGTACACCAAGCAGGATAATACTTACCACAGGGCAGTAACACACTAATTATTTAAATTATAACTCACTATTTATCGCTCCGATTATCTAGCCGACCACCTCGTGTCAACACGCACGGACCAACCTTTCGAAATTCAACAATACAGCTGTCAAGTGGACATCGACTTGACAACTCAACGCGCGTTTTGACATTCTGGTGTCTAGTTATATCACCAGATTTTGTCACCCTAAACAGGCCACGCCCACTTTTTCGCGGCAAGAACATGCCTCGACAAATTGCAAAATTGCCGGCCGAAAATGCGTTTTCACCGCGATTTTTCGCTCAACACTCCGTCCGAAGGGTATTTGGAGGGATTTTGTCGTAAGACATGATGCGAAACGTCGATTATAAGGTCAGCGGGAAGCGGCGAAAAATGCACTTTTTTGACGTTTATCAATCGGCTTGACGGAACCGCTAGACGCCACGTGACATTTTCTCGATGGTCGCGTTCACTCGAAGAGTTGAAAAAACACGCCCTTTTCCAAAATAATCGCATTTAATTTACAAAATATAGCCTAAGCACTGTAGAATCGTACCCCCTTTCGATTTGCCGCCCCAAAATCCATATCTAAAAGCCCAATTCGCCTCCTACTCGATCGCAATGGACCCCGAAAAGTCACGCTCCGCGGTGAACGCGGCCACCAAGATGGCTTCCACGTTTAGTATATATAGACTAGCTATGGGCAGCAGGCCTTGAAGGCCTGCATTTCTAGTGAGCAGACCGCCTAGAAGTCAGAGGGCCTAGAAAACAGACCGCTTAGAGGGCAAATCGCCTAAAAGGCTGACTGCCTGTTTATGCGTAACAGACATTAAAGTTCTTCTCAGTTGTGCCTAGTACTGCAGAACACCCAGTATCGGTTATGAATAAGAGAGGCTACAAACTCAAATAAAATACTTGTCATATTCAAAATCATCTTTATATGGTATATATATATTACACAAAAAATACAAATTCCATTGTTGCTATCACAGCACTGACCTCATTATTTAATCGACAAACTAAAGAATATTAATCAGTTTCTTCAGATGTGCCATCACTCATCACTTATATTTTTTCCAAAATATATTGATCAACAGGATGATAATAATAGGGATTCGAAAAATACACAATTTGTACATTTTTATCTTAGCGCGCAAGTCAGCACCAACTCTTTCAAAATTTCCAGGAACGTCACTGCCGTATTCAGTCATATACATGAAAACACCGTGTATATGATGCCCTATATGAACTGCCATGTAAGGGTGAGTTATTTGAGTGCCGTGATATTGACTACGGCACTAAAATAACTAATTAATTAAGTCATGTTTAGAAAAACAAAAAAAAATGCTTTGTGCATAAGTTATGAAAATATACACTTATACTGGGTGTTCCATAAGAGCGTTGCACAACAAACTTATGCTTTTTAAGTAATTTAAAAACTCATAATTTATATTGTAATATGTATATATTAGTACATACCCTGGAACACACAGTATAGTGATACAAAATCTATCATTTTGGAGATGTTAGTCAGAAGCCATAGCACGCCTTGGCTGATATTGATTTTGTCAAAAAATGGGTTAATGGAGCATTCTAATGCGACAGTAAAAAGTATCCAATTCATCTACGGGTTTGTTGCAAAATAGGTTTCATATTATAAAAAAATCCATTTTTTTAAGTTGTTTCTACGCTCCACAAAAGTTAAATGGATGTGAGAGATCTGTTGGAGTAGCCTCGTATGTCTATAAAAAACAAACATTTTATTGTGTGAAAAAGTAGTGGTTCTGAACACCCTCAATTCAAAGATGCTTTTGTATATTATGAAACTGTCAGCAGGCATCATGTTTAATGAGATTTTAGCAAATATGTATTTGTATTGTTTTGTATATACGTTTTTTTCCTTTCGGTGCTAGGTTAGCGAAAATTTTGAAAGTGAAACAGGCATTAATTGAGAGCGCTTGATTCGACAGTAACTTGAACGTGACATTAAAATATTTTAGTTTGGTACGAGACGGGCACTTTACCTTACGGACATTAAATTTAAAGTCGATTCTCACTATACGTTCCGTCTCCGTTCCATATCCTTTCCATTCCATATCCATATCCTTTCCATTATGTAACATATTGTTAGCTGTAAATGAATAGACGTATGCACACTTTTCATTCCATTTACATACCGTTTCCAATGTAACAGAGCATATGTGTAAGAGATATGGAACAGAGACAGAACGTATAGTGAGAATCAAACTTTAGACTGCAGATCTGCCGTCAATAGTAAACGAACATCGCAACATGGCTTGGTTACAGCAAGGTGGTAGCGCAGTCAGAATGTGTACAACGTAGGAATACCTCCGCACATATTAGTAATATCGCTATACCACAAAAAGGTCGGATAAATAGAACGCCTGGTTACTTCGCTCCTTGCACTTGCAGAATACAGTTAATAGGGTTGCTTACCTAAAAAAAAGACAACATTCTATTCTTTATTCTTTCCGCCATTAGAGTAAGTTACTTACGTACTCTCTACAACCATAGAAAATCAATTCGATCCTACCAAACATCATTGTTTAGGGCTTATAGCGGCAAACAATCGATAGCAATAAAGATGTCAAAGCATCCCAGGAACAGAAATGTTGATAGCTTGTTGTGATCATAGTTGTGATGTTATTGAAAGTAGGTGCTGTAAAAACATGAAAAATAACCTTAAAAAAAGAACTGAGAAAGTTATATTAGTAAAAGTAAAAAGTATAAGGCGCCAAATATTGACAAATTATAGGTTATATTGACGTTATAAATCACATACCTCTCTCTGTCATACCTCTAGTCACTTAGCTCTACTTACCTCCCTGTGTGGCTGCAGATTCCTTGTTTTCACATACATAATTGTTTCGTTTCTCCGAAATGTCCCAAACGCGTCATGAAAAAGCATTATTTATTCTTTCTGACTGAAACGACATACGCTACTTCGTATAACGGGTAACGGGCAGTTTTGACACTTCCATGTAACCCGAGATTGGCCGACAATTCCCGACAGTTGACGCTACGCTGTGCGAGCGCCCAAAACATGCATTTGAAAATTCACCGAATTCGGGCAAAAAACCGCTTTGCGCCCCGATTTTTTTCTCGATTCTTGTTCCGAAGACCTTTTAGACGGCTCTCGTTGCAAAACATGACCGCGATCGACGATCATAAGAGCGCTACGTCTCGGCAAAAAGTCGATATTTTGGCCAAATTCTGACGTTTCTCGATCGCGCGGTTGCTGGGTACGTTCCTTTGCGGCCTTTTACTGTGCCTTTTACAATAAAATTTTCTTTAAAACGACACATTTTTAAAAGAAAATGTATAGCCTATGCACTGCAGAACGGTACTCTGTAACGATTTCAAAAGACGAAATCGAAATTGCAAAAGGCGTTTTCCCGTCTACCCCGCCATAAGTTTTGCAATTTTTGAGGGTATTACTGAATGTGGAGCAGAACTGTGATTTAGAATTGTTGGAATCCGCAATCTGACCCTAAGTTGGTATTACGTCTAGGGACTTTTAGGTTTAGTAAGTTACAAAATATGAGAAATAGTCGAAGTGATATCTGAGAACGAGTAACACGTTGTTTGTACTATCAGTGTTGTTTTATACAATAAACCTCTACTTAGACACTGAATACTTCGTTTTTCTATCGCAACAACAATAGGTTATGGGCCCAGTCGCGTGTGCGTGAGTAAATACGTCGGTCGCGTGGGAAAAGCGGAGAAAAAGCGTGAGGTTAGGTGGTGTCGCGTAGAGGTCGATCAGTGGACAAAATGGAGGCGATTCAGGTGAAAAAATTAACTGACGACAACTGGTCAGTCTGGCGCTTCCATACGACGGTGGCTCTAAAGGCTAAGGGTCTGTACAAAATTGTGACTGGAGACGAAGCATTGCCGGCTGCAGCACCGGAGGAGTGGTACAAGAAGGACGCCAAGGCACAAGAAGTGATCATAACGAGAATCGAAGACGGTCCAATGACACATCTAATGCAGTGCGATACAGCAAAGAAAATGTGGGACAAACTTGAGAAGATCTACGACCACAAGTCTGAGATAGGTATTCATATGCTGAACGAGCAGTTTTATAACCTCAAATTTGATACTGATGTGCGCACGTTTGTAACCAGGGTAAATAATCTCACCGTCAAGTTAAAACAAAATAACCAAGATATACCTGAAAAGATGATAATAACTAAAGTCCTACTCAGTCTGCCAGATAAATATAAGCATTTTAGATCAGCTTGGGACAATGTGCCATCAGGTGATCAAACACTGGACACACTGTCGACCCGATTACTGGTGGAGGAAGAGCGGTTAGGAAAAGATAATGAGGAACCCCAGGTTGCATTGGTTGCGAAGAAGTTCAATGGAAAGTGCTTCAGATGTGGTGAGAGGGGCCATCTCAAACACCAGTGCACAAGGAAAGTTGAATGCACATACTGCAAAAGGAGGGGCCATACAAACCAGAACTGTTTCCTGAAAAAGCGTCAAGGTGAACAAAAGAGGTTAGAGGTTAGCGGCAGTAGCAAGAGAACAGAAGGCAGCGAGGTATCATTGATAGCCATCCCTCAAAGCATTGAGACATCGGTAAATTGTGATTGGATCATGGATAGCGGAGCTTCCCAGCACATGTGCAAAGATCGAGAAATGTTCAAAGAGTATAGCAATCTGGAGGAACCAAAGAAGGTGACCATAGGGGACGGTTCAACAATGCTGGCGGAGGGCATTGGAAATGTCCATGTGGAAGCGTACAATGGTGAAAGATTCATCAGTGCTGTTCTAAGAGATGTGCTATACATACCAAGACTAAAGGTGAACTTATTCTCAAAGGGAAGCACACTGGACAAGGGGCTCAAGGAAACGTGTGATGCCAAACATGCAGTTTTTACAAATCAAGATGGTCAGGTGTGTGCAATGGCAAAAAGGGCTGGAAAACTTTTTAAGATGCTGTTCAAAACAAAAGAAGAAACCTTCAATGGTAGTGACAAGTGCTTTTTGATGACAGAAGAAAAGAATCTGATGTGGTGGCACAAGGCTTTGGCACACCAAAACTGTCGTCAAGTGAAGATGTTTCTGAGAAGGATGGAGATAACTACTGAAGAAAACGAAGTCTTCTGCGAAGCCTGTATCCAGGGGAAACATCACAGAGAGCCTTTCCCAGTCAGAACAACAAAAACAGAAAATGTGGGGGACCTGGTACATGCTGACCTTTGTGGACCAATAGAGGAGCCTTCACTGAATCATTCAAGGTATATATTCCTTCTCAAAGATGACTATTCTAACTATAAAACTGTCTTCTTTCTAAAAAATAAAACTGAGGTAACGGAAAAATTAGATGAATATTTGACCAAGTTTGCCATACAAACAGGCAGGTCTGTCAAGGTATTCAGAAGCACGGCATAGAGCACCAAACATCAGCTCCATATACACCACAACAAAACGGACGAGCAGAACGTGAGTTTCGCACCATCATGGAGGCTACCAGGGCATTGCTGGCAGATAGTAAATTGCAGAAAAAGTTCTGGGCTGAGGCAGCAAATACAGCGGTATACTTGATTAATAGAACCGGACCAAGCCACCTGGTGGGTAAGACTCCACTTGAAATTATGTTCAATAAAGTTTTTGACTTAAGCATGATAAAAGGAGCCTTTGGATCAAAAGTTTGGGCATACATTCCAGATCAAAAAAGGCTGAAGTTGGACATGAAAAGCAAGAGTGGCGTTTTTGTTGGGTATGGTCAAAGTACAGGGGGATGTAGAGTGTATTTTCCAGACGAAGGCCAAGTCAGAGTGGTCCGAGAGGTAATCTTCGCACCAAAAGGGGAAAAGAACAAAGAAAATAAGAAAAATAATGATAAAGCTGTCACATTAGAATGGAATGGTGATGAAAATGCTCAAGAAGAAGGTGAAGAAGTCGATCGAAGGGAATTGCCAGAAGAGGTGAATCCCACTCAACGACGAACAGCAACACGAGTCAGAAAACCACCTGAATATTTGAATGACTATGTCAGTTATCTTTGCATTGATGAGGAGGAACCCACAACTTATGAGGAGGCAATAAAAAGTGATTATGCACAAGAATGGAAAACCGCCATGGACGAAGAGATGACAGCATTAATCAAAAATCACACATGGGACATCGTGCAGAAGCCGGAAGGGTGCGAAGTGATAGATAGCAAATGGTTATTTAAAATAAAGCGCGGAAGTGATGGTGAGGTGGATAAATTTAAGTGCCGGTTGGTGGCCAGAGGCTTTATGCCAAAAGAAGTCTACGATAAAGAAGTATATGCGCCAGTTGTAGCTTTAAGTACCGTTAGAATATTATTGTCGATAAGTTGTATCAGAAATTGGCCATTATTTCAAATGGACGTATGTAATGCCTTTTTGCATGGCGAAATTAAAGAAGATGTGTATATGAAACTGCCACAAAGCAGTATGCTAGATCCGGATAAAGTTTGCAAATTAAATAGGGCAATCTATGGCTTGAAACAGGCACCATTGTACTGGTATAAAAGATTTGATATGTTCATGAATAATCTTAACTTTGAAAAGAGCAAATTGGATAATTGTGTTTACTTTAAGATATGTCAGGAATCCACTTTGTATGTAGCTTTATATGTGGACGACATACTAATCACCGGCTCTTCTGTAAATGAAATTAACAGACTAAAAGATAAATTGACTGCTACATTTAAAATGAAGGATATGGGAATATTGAAATTTTATTTAGGAATTAAAATTGAGCAAAACTTAAAAAGTGGTACAGTCAGTTTATCTCAAAGGTCTTATTTAGAATCTGTACTGAAACGATTTAAAATGCAAGACTGTAAACCAGTAGGAACACCGATGGATTGTAATTTTGATTATCAAAGTTTAGTAAGAGATAAATCTGAGTCATCAGAACTTGAAACAAAATGCAGAAAAATAATTGGATGTATTATGTATGCGATGTTAGGGACCAGGCCAGATTTGTCTGTGAGTATTAGCATTCTAGCACGTTTTCAATCATGTGCAAGTCATGACCTTTATATCGCCTTAAAACGAGTTCTGCGCTATATTAAAGGCACACTAAACTTGAAACTGTCTTACAGAAAAACTGATTGTGAAAATGTAATTAAGGGATATGCAGACGCTGATTGGGGCGGTGACAAAACTGATCGAAAATCCACGAGTGGGCACTGTTTGTTTGTTAATAATAACTTGGTAATTTGGGTATCTCGAAAGCAGACAACGGTCAGTTTGTCATCTACCGAATCGGAGTATGTGGCACTTTGCCACTGCTTAAGCCATACTTGCTGGCTGCGAAATTTATTATTGGAATTAGATTGTATGAAGGAAGAAAATAAGGTGGTGATATTTGATGACAATCAGTCAGCAATAAAAATTAGTAATACTCAAAATATTGGAAGAATAAAACACCTCGATATTAAATATCATTTTATTAAGGATAAAATTGAAGAGGGCTGGTTGTTAGTCAAATACATACCTACTAATCTGCAATTAGCAGACATTTTGACTAAGCCGTTAAATTTAAAAACTCTTCATAGTATTAAGTCTGAACTATTGTCAGATTGAGGGAGGGTGTTGGAATCCGCAATCTGACCCTAAGTTGGTATTACGTCTAGGGACTTTTAGGTTTAGTAAGTTACAAAATGTGAGAAATAGTCGAAGTGATATCTGAGAACGAGTAACACGTTGTTTGTACTATCAGTGTTGTTTTATACAATAAACCTCTACTTAGACACTGAATACTTCGTTTTTCTATCGCAACAACAATAAGAATATATAGACAAACTATACCTAACGTTTTTTAGGTTATCTAGCAGATGTCACCACTAATTTCGACTTTTTCCTTCCAAATGAGTTTCGGAATCGATTCTTTACACAAGTTTCCTTCGTAAAGGCTTGGACATCGGGCTCGAACGACGCTTAAAACAGCGGCACTTGTCGCCTCGAAAGATTTAAAATTTTTAACATCGGTTGGCCAGAAAAACGAATAATCCTTGTAAATGTTTAGCCAGGCGCTTCCAGCGTGACCTCCAACGCCCCATTTCAATTCCACCTTACACAATAACTAAGCGCAAATGCACGAGACGCATTTCTAACCTCACTCTATGACAGCTATCGCGCGTCAATCGTATCTCGCAGACGTAGATTCCAATCTCTTGTCACAGGGACTCGCAAAGGGCATTTCGTAGTTGTTCACGGGCACAATCACGTATCGTCGGCCGTATTTCGAGCCGGTAGAACATAAATTCGAAAACTTTTAGCCGCTCGATGACATTGACTTGACAACTCTACGCGCGTTTTGACATTCTGGTGTCTAGTTATATCACCAGATTTTGTCACCCCAAACAGGCCACGCCCACTTTTTGCCGCAAAAACATAGCTCGACAAAATGCAAAATTGCCGGCCGAAAATGCGTTTTCACCGCGATTTTTCGCTCAACGCTCCGTCCGAAGGGTATTTGGAAGGATTTTGTCGAAAGACATGGAGGGAACGGTCGATTGTAAGGCCGGTAGGAACCGTTGAAAAGTCGAAATTTTTGACGTTTAGTCATTTGAAATGTCTAGTGATATTTCTGGTAACTTTGAAAATCTAGGGAGCTATTCGCGCAACCACGTTCACGTGCATACTTCTACGTTCAGCAAGTCGGAAAAAAAATCGTTATTAAACGTTTTTAATGAAAAAAATACATCGCAAACGCCGTAAAACGATACGGCGAAGCGATCGCGACCGTCAAAAGTAAAATCGAAAGCGCCGTTTTGCCGCCAGATCGATCGCAAGTTTTCGCATTCTGCGACGTAGCCGCTCGATTTGACGCAACAGGTGTCACTTTTGACGTTTTTTCGTTGGCCTCGTTCACTCGAAGCGTTGAGAAAACACGCCCTTTTCCAAAATAGACGCATTTAATTTACAAAATATAGCCTAAGCACTGTAGAATCGTATCCTCTTTCGATTTTTCGCCCAAAAATCCATATCTGAAAGCCCAATTTTGCTCCTACTCGATCGCAGTGGACCCCGAAAAGTCACGCTTTCCGCTGAACGCGACCATCACCCGTTCCCATTTAAACAATGAGTGCGAACGTGACGCAACATACGATTTCTTGTTGTCGGACAGAGTCAAGTTCCACGATTAGTATAATGACTAGTGTGGGTAGACCGCCTATTGGGTAGACCACCGAGCCCCTCCGCCGCCCAGCCCCTCCACCGCCCAGCCCCTCCATCGCCCAGCCCCACCACCGCCCAGCCCCTCCACCGCCCAGCCCCTCCATCGCCCAGCCCCTCAACCGCCCAGCCCCCCACCGCATAAGCCCAAAACCGCATAAGCCCAAAACCGCGTAAAACATACAAAACATAGATTACGTAAGTGTATGTAAAATTATAAAATATTCTGGAAAGATAAAAAAAATGTAAAATGTTTGGAAATAACACCCTGTATACGATATAAACATCCTGTTTGTGTTAAAAAAACATTCCTGTATACGACAAAGAAAATATTCTGGGAAAGAACAACCTGTATAATAAAAATATTTTGCAGGTAATAAAAAAGCACCCTATATACGGTCTATTCCGAACACCCTGTATATGAGTAAAGAGACTGTAGACCCTGTAAAATTATAAAACATTCAGGAAAGAGCAACAAAATAAATAAAATGGAAAAAACAACCTGTATAAGATAATTTGTTGGTGATAAAAAGCACCTTGTATACGGTCTATTGCGAACACCTTGTATATGAGAAAAGAGACAGCTTGTAAAACATTCTCGAAAGAGCAAAAAAATAAATGAAATCTTCGGAAAAAACACCCTGTATACGATACCAGGTGGGCCCCATCCGGAGTTAATCAAGTTATACATATTTGGAAGTTTGGGCCCCATTTTGGGTGATCACCTAGTGGCATCTCACGCGATCTAAGTGTTTTACGTAAGACAGGCAAGCGTTTAAAAGTTGCGCTGAGAGTCGAATTTTAACGTAACTTTGGCACCCAATGACGGCCCCACTGTGGGGCCCATACGATTTTTTGGATGCGAGCTCGTTCCCCGGAGCCAGAGTATCGTCTGCTGACAATTTGCGCGTCCTGTGCGCATTTTTAAACGCCTCATGTGCGTTTAAAAGTCACGTTGCAAGCCTTCACTCTGCGGCTCGGGGCTCCGCATGTACGCGCTTTGGGGCCCCCTTTTCGACGGAATTTGGTCGAGCAAGGCATAGTCTATCGAACGGTGATATTTTTAGGTCTCCGCAGTTGACTTTGGGCTCGCAAGGAATTTTTGATAATAGCAATTTTTTAAGAAATCGCAGAAATCGCTGTTTTTGTCGGAGTACTCACTTTGATTGAGGTCTCTGGAAATATTCACTTTGGGGCCGCGTTTTCGCTAAATATCTACTCGCGAAGGTCGAAACTGACTCCCCGTCGTGTCATGCGCCATCGTCGGACGTTTTTGGGCCACTCACGACCGTTTTAAAATCGCATTTGCGCGCGAAATATCGTCGCGCAGGGCTGCAATCCGCGGGTTGGGGCTCCGCAAATCTGCGTTTTGGTGCGCGGTTTTCGGTCGAATGAGACAGAAGAAAGTTCAACCTATCGATAGGTGGTATAATTTGCCGTCTGCGACCAATTTTCGTCTCGCAAGGGACGATCAAAAGAAGCAATTTTTTGACAGATCTCGAAAAAAAATCAGTTATCGCGGAGCACGACTGGACCTGTTGGTTGGAGTCTCGAAAAACAGGCTTTTTGGGGCCCCGTTTTCGGTCGAAAGAGATAGAGGAAGGTCTCAACTTACGACCCGTCGTATAATTCAGCCTCCGGAAGCTGTTTTCGGCCCAGCAGGAACGCGCAAAATGCACCCATTTTTGACAGATGGAAATTACGTAGATCGATCGGCCCGGTGCATGCCTTCGTTAAATCACTTTTTTCACACCTTTGCCTTTGCCGCGAATATAAATTAACCAGAAATTCATCGGATGTGCCTATGGCTTCAATGTGTCTGTGGCTTCTATGTGTCTGTAGCTTCTGTGTGTCTGTGGCTTCTATGTGTCTGTGGCTTCTATGTGTCTGTAGCTTCTGTGTGTCTGTGGCTTCTATGTGTCTGTGGCTTCTAAGTGTCTGTGGCTTCTATGTGCCTGTGGCTTCTGTGCGTCTGTGGCTTCAATGTGTCTTTTGCTTCAATGTGTCTGTGGCTTCTATGTGTCTGTGGCTTCTATAAGTCTGTGGCTTCAATGTGTCTGTGGCTTCAATGTGTCTGTGGCATTGGTGTGTATGTGGCTTCTATATACCTGTGGCTTCAATGTGTCTGTGGCTTCAATGTGTCTGTGGCTTCTAGGTGCATGTGTGTCTGTGGCTTCTATGTGTCTGTGGCTTCTATAAGTCTGTGGCTTCAATGTGTCTGTGGCTTCAATGTGTCTGTGGCTTCAATGTGTCTGCGGCTTCAATGTGTCTGTGGCATTGGTGTGTATGTGGCTTCTATGTACCTGTGGCTTCAATGTGCCTGTGGCTTCTGTGTGTCTGTGGCTTCAATGTGTCTGTGGCTTCAATGTGTCTTTTGCTTCAATGTGTCTGTGGCTTCAATGTGTCTGTGGCTTCAATGTGTCTGTGGCTTCAATGTGTCTGTGGCTTCAATGTGTCTGTGGCATTGGTGTGTATGTGGCTTCTATGTACCTGCGGCTTCAATGTGTCTGTGGCATTGGTGTGTTTGTGGCTTCTATGTACCTGTGGCTTCAATGTGCCTGTGGCTTCTGTGTGTCTGTGGCTTCAATGTGTCTTTTGCTTCAATGTGTCAGTGGCTTCAATGTGTCTGTGGCTTCAACGTGTCTGTGGCTTCAATGTGTCTGTGGCTTCTAGGTACATGTGTGTCTGTGGCTTCTGTGTGCTTCTACATTTTTCCCAGAGGTTAACCTAACACCTAGTGGCGGCCCACGCGACGTACGTGTTTTACGTATTAAAAAAATAAAAAAAAAAATCTGAAAAAAAAAAAACACCCGGTATATGGCAAAAATATTTTGTAAATGATAAAAAATCACCCGGTATACGGGCTAGTGAAATCACCAGATTTTCACCCTAAACAGGCCACGCCCACGTTATCGTTACAAAACATGCCTTGACAAATTGCAAAATTTCTGCGCGAAAATGGCTTCTCGCCGCGATTTTTCGCTCAATACTCGGTGGGAATGATATTTAGAAGGATTTTGTCGTAAGACATGGACGGAACGGTCGATTGTAAGGTCGGCAGGAACCGTTGAAAAGTCGAAATTTTTGACGTTTAGTCATTTCAAATGTCTAGTGATATTTCTGGTAACTTTGAAAATCTAGGGAGCTATTCGCGCGACCACGTTCACGTGCATACTTCTACGTTCAGCAAGTAGAAAAAAAAAATCGTTATTAAACGTTTTTAATGAATAAAATATATCGCGAACGCCGCAAAACGATACCGCCAAGCGATCGCGACCGTCAAAAGTAAAATCGAAAACGCCGTTTTCGCGCCAGATCGATCGCAAGTTTTCGCACTTTGCGACGTAGCCGCTCGATTTGACGCAACAGGTGTCACTTTTGACGTTTTTTCGTTGGCCTCGTTCACTCGAAGCGTTGAGAAAACACGCCCTTTTCCAAAATAGACGCATTTAATTTACAAAATATAGCCTAAGCACTGTAGAATCGTATCCTCTTTCGATTTTTCGCCCGAAAATCCATATGTGAAAGCCCAATTTTGCTCCTACTCAATCGCAGTGGACCCCGAAAAGTCACGCTTTCCGCTGAACGCGACCATCACCCGATCCCATTTAAACAATGAGTGCGAACGTGACGCAACATACGATTTCTTGTTGTTGGACAGAGTCAAGTTCCACGATTAGTATAATGACTAGTGTGGGTAGACAGCATAATGTGCAGACCGCATAGTGTGTAGACCGCATAGTGTGTAGACCGCATAGGCCCACGCACCGCCTAAGCCGACAGATCGCCTAGGCACATGCACGGCCTAGCGAGTAGACCACCCAGACCGACAGACCGCCTAGTCAAGTGGGTAGATCGCCTGTGTCCACTGTCTTGTTTCAACTTTATTCAATTCTCATCTTCTTATGCGGCTGGTTTCTTCTTGAAATCTGACCTAAGGTCAGAAGAATGCTTCTTCTATGATAAGGAAGAATTTTGTCTGATGATTTTTTTGTGCCATCTTTTCGTCGGCACAACCTTCACATCTTCATTCTGCATAAATCTCTTCAGGGGCCTAAAAAAATTTGAAATAAAAACAAATAATTTCATAAAAAGGTGACAAAACAAATTATTTAATGAGAGCAAGAACATATGAACAATTTTCAATATTTTATCGAGTTGGCATAATCATTTCAACTGAACAATTTACAATGTTACTTTTCTTCTCTACCTCATAAAGAAATACATTCCTGTTGCTTATTCAAAATAAATATTCTTTATATTAAGGTCTGGTTTATTCACATTTAAGTAATAGATTATTGACCATGGTATACAGAACTCGTCACTTGATTCGTTCATTCTCGTTCTACACACTGCCATTAACATATTTCTATGTTAATGGCAAATATGGGGCAACAAAATCAACTTATCTGACACATAGCTATACAGGACTTTATGCGCAGGTGAATAAACCAGCGCTGAGGAAAACTTTGTAACGGTAA